>BQNB010117463.1:0-21170 GCA_026074375.1 Tanacetum coccineum
ATATGATATGTAAATTCATGTGCTCCAGTTTTTTCAGTATTAAGCTTTTCACATTGAATTCACCTCTCGATTTTAGGAGGAAATTAGGTGTCCTAACAATCATAGACTATGGGGGACTTTAAACCGATACCTTTAGCAAACTTTATAACAAAGTTTCTAGCTAAACCTTTCGTCAAGTGATCAACTAAATTTTGTAGTAATCTTACAAACTCTATAAAAATCATCTCATTCATGATAAGTTCATGAATCATGCTATGCATGACACCTAAGTGTCTTTACTTCTGATTGTACATTAGGTTACAAGCCTTTGCCTATAAAGCAACACTATCACAATATATAGAAATGAGTGGTTTATGCTACAATGAAATCTCAATAATCAGGCTTCTTAACCATTCAACTTCTTTATCATAAACGGCTAAAGCTACAAAGTCAGATTTCATTATTGAGCTTGTGATGCAAGTTTGCTTCTTGAAAGCCCATAAAATAGCACCTTCCCCAATTAAAAAATTATCTTCACCATTGTGATCCAACTAGCATTAGTGTAACCCTCCAAAACCGAATGAAATCCAGTTTAAGATAAACTATTGTACACAGTTTTCTTTAAATACTCCACTACCCGTCAAATTGCTTGCTAGTGATGAGTATTAGGATTACTAATGTATCTACCTAGTTTCCTCAAAACAAATGCAATATTATGCCTTTTACAAGTCATGGCATACAACAGACAGTCAATCACTTTTGAATACTCAAGCTGAGATACAACTTGACCATTATTAAGCATCAACTTGTCACTTGAATATATAGAAGTACCCACCTGAGTACAATCAAATGAATAAAATTTCTTCAACTCATTCTCAATATAATAAGACTAAGAGATAGGAATTACTTTACTTCTACGTTTGATTCTTATATCAAGGATAAAATATGCCTTCTCATGTCTTTCATGGAGAACTTTAACGACAAAAATTCTCCATTTTCTTTTTACCAGAAATCTCCAACTCATAGAAATTTTACAACCATGCTACAACAATTACACAGGTACCTATTCGTGTCTCTCACTTGTAGATACAAAATCCCATTTAAATTTATCTTTCAAAAGATTACTTGATGTGTAAATCGAGACTTGCATGAGATCTTAAACGAGAGATCTTTGATAGTTTAAGACTCAAGTAAGTGTGATAATGATCGAGGATGAATAAGACTATGAGATCTTATGAGTTTTCACGAAATCTTGGCTTTGTTTGAAGATTTCGATAGCATGCAAGCACAATATATTGTTTTTTTTTCTTTTTGTTTAAAGTTATATTATCCTTATTTGTTTTATGTTGCTTGTTTCGTACCAAAATATGAACGCGCTTTACAAGAGAATGACACACGCCAATTACACTTTAAACTTAATCAAATGTAGATTTGACAACTTTTCAAAAACACAAACTACATTAATTTTATTATTCATTTTAGTTGAAAATTTCATATATACCTAAACATGCATTAAAAACATTGTACATTATACATTTAATAGTTTCACTTTTGATATATATGAAATTAATCATGAAAGTAGGAGGAGATATGAAATCCTTAATTTTTAAAAGATACACGTTTTGTGTTTAAAAAAACACACGCTTCGCATAAAGAGACAAACCAGAATCACGATTTGGCAAAATTAACTATATGCTTTACATACCGTCTCCGCTTTTCGCCGTGTACTTTTAGGAATGACTTTTCTTTTTAACTATATATTAGGACTGAGCACGGTCTGAAAACCAGACCGGACCGACCAAGATCAGATCGGACCGAAAACCGATTTGGTCCAAAAGTGTGGATCGAGGACCGGACCGAAATGTTCGGCCAATACACAGGTTGGCTCGGTCCGGTCTAGAAAGGCGATATAGTCAGTTGTGTGTAAGACGAAACCAGACCGAATGCCGAAAATGAAAAAAAAGTTAACGAACCGAATTATGTTTCGTCCGGTCCGGTTCAATCCGGTTTTTGGGTTCGGTCCTATCCGCGTTCTATAATCTCAAACGCATCAAAACTAAAAAAAGACATATTTGTAGCAAATCCACGTCACAATATCTCAACTAGGGTTCTTCTTGTCACTCAGTCACAACAATGGCGCAAATATTGCCCCAAAAATTCACAAATCCGAACAATATTCTCAACGAAAATGAAAACCCTTCAAGGGTTTTTCATTATTTTCGATTCTGCACAAAACCCTTCAACGGTTTTAACCAATATCCACCACATCATGAGGTCTGTCATTCTTTATTAAACTCATCTTTTTTTATTATTGTTTTTCATATGTCTATTACTATTGTGTTATTGATTATTCATCTCAAGGGGGTGTTTGATTAAGCTTATTTGATGGCCTTATTCAATAATTGAAAAGCTAATAGCTTAGTTGAGCTTACAAGGTCATAAGCCATAAAAAAATTAGCTTATTAAGCCTATCAAATAAGCTTAATCAAACACCCACGAATTCATAATAAGCTCATAAATCAATAAGTAATCCGGACTAGACGAGACTATGAAAAATAAGCCGAGCCGAATAAGCTCATTAACATAAAAATAAAGCATAAATAAACGCCCTTTGAAGATGTTTTTCTATGTGGGTTTATTGTACTATATTGCGAGAATATTATGCCGATTTTGGTTGTATATGATGAAATAAGGTTGTTACTACATGATTATTGTAAGGATTAAAGAACCTATGTACTTTAACCCAAAATGTGGTTAGGGGAGGGCTTTACGTGTGGCGGCGGGTTTGGTGACTTAGTCCGCCAAAAGGTTGAAAACCATGGTTGTCAAAAAAATTGTTGATAAGTTCTTAGAGGTATTTTTGTGATTGATTGGTCTCGAAATGGGATTTAGTTTTTAAAGTTTAAAAATTGAAACAAGTTTTGGGATCTACTTGGCTGCTAATAATGAAGTTTGAGGTGAACGACTCAAAAGAATAAAGTTTCATAATATTTTGTTAAAAAAATAGGTCTAGATGGACCAAAGAAGTAGATTAGGACGTGACGGAAAGTATAGAGTTTGTTTTTAGAATAAGCCTTTACTTTTTTAGTAACAAACTTGTAGTCTATTATTAGTTTATGTGATTGACCCTGTATGAGAAAATTGGTGGCGTGGAAACATTTTGATAAATTAGGTGTAGTCTTACCGTTTTATTTGCTATAGAAGGTCACTTATCTAGATTAGAAATTTTGTTTGTATTAAATTGGTGTTCTGGCACACTTGTAAAAGTTCTAGCGCAACTTCCTTATTTCAGGGGCTATGTAAGATTCGAAAACCACTTACATTGGTAGCATAGAAAAACTGTTACGTATGGTATATACCGTAATCATCATGTTTTTGTGATACTTTCTAAGGTTTAGCGTGTTTGATTTTGTACACTATGTGCTCATGGAATAGGCTTATTGTAATCTTTTTAGTAATCATTCCTTTACACTGTCCTTAACGAAATTTTGCCCAAAACTTTTTCGGTAGAATCGCTATATATAACCGGAATTTTCTGAACTATACCTAATAATAATGAAAATACCGAATAACACCCAAAAAGAACATATGAGACACATAAACATGCTTCTCCCTCCGTCCATATATTATTATTGTTCTTTTTACCATTATAAGATGGTTCCATATTAATCGTCTACTATTTAAAGATAAGCTGGAATTGTTTAAGCTCACCAAATTACTAACTATGAGAAACTATTAAGTGTTATTTAGAAATCACTAACGACGATAACTAAGTCTACATGTCGAACGAATCTTTTGAGATCGCAATTAAAATTATTCTTTATAAAACTAAATGAAAACGGGTAAACGGACGATGGTTTCCTTTTTAGGTTACCTGGGTTGGGCGAGCCTATTTCCTCGCATGCCACCCCACGTGTTAATCCTGGACCGTTTCCGACCCTTCTCTCCCACCCCAAATTTACACACCTAGCGAGGTTTGAACCCTTGACTTCTTGTGAGAAAACCAAATTCCTTTCAAAACTAAATGCAAGCTTAAATTAAATGTTGAAGGGTAGAGGTTTTTTTTTTTTGCTTTTGAAAAACTGAATGCACTAATAAATGCATTTTTGGACACTATGTTTTGTGAAGGAATGAGCAAAACATATGAACAACAAAAGCACGCCATTACATGGTTAAGTCCGAGTAACGACCTATGTCAAGTCTCTTTATTAGTTTTGAGTTACATTGTTACAACTTTAAAAGGGTATTCTTCTATACGGACAAATAGGAATAGGTGGAAATACCTTGATGTACTGACAGGGAATTCTAAAATATTTTTCTCGCGCTAGTGGCTCATGCTCTCGATATCTTGTAAGCATAACCTACCTTAATACTTAATAGGGTCGCCAATAGGTGATTTGTGCACTACCAAATTTGGTTACATAACAAAAATTATTTGGAATTTTCAATTTTTTCCTTTCCTTTTGTTTTTATAATGTGAATAGAGCATTAAAAGTGAACCTTAAAGGTAACCTAGGTACTTTGCCCCAGTGATTCAAAAACGTGAAGGGCTAGTGATTTTTCTTGCTCCATAGGTGGTTTTTGCGGCTTGGTAAGTAGACTTTGGGGTTTACGGGGTCATAGAACGTGACTCGGATGGGTTTTTTATGAAAAAATATATAAATTTGAATTGTTTTTTTTGCATTCAATTCGTTTTAGTTTATGTACAAATTATCTCATATACTTAAAAACTAGTAATAGCTTTTTGTACATTTTACAAAAGCATTGAATGCCATTATACTATTGGCTTATCCTTATCTCTAATGTGGAATAGGGCTTACGTGTCAATACGAAGCCTTCTATTTTTTTGTCTATATAAGCCAATGACATTAGCCCATTCTCTTGTATCTCAACCTTCCACCAACCACATTATTGACCTAACCTTGAAATTAGCGCCGCAAAGCAAAAGGTGAGTTTGCTCTTTCCGTTTTACTCCCATTTTGCTATCTAAGGTTTAGATAGTGTTCGAAGGGCCGCCGCAGTGTATGTGTATTCATTGCTATAACATCTTAATCGTACTTTATCTTGTGATGAAAGAAGTTCATTTAAAAAACAATCGATCTAACGCTTCTTAAGTTTTGTCAATCGCTTTATACCATTTTTGAATTGTGTTGTCATATATGACTAGTATGATTCTATAGTTTGTTCATGTTTCGACGATCACCGATTGCTTGTGTTTTTTTTGTTAGATCTAGTATTTGATTGATTGTTGCCGTAATTGTGTTATAGGGTTTTCAACATAGTAGCATTCTCGATCTTATTTGCATCAAATGGACAATCGTGGAACACCTGCGCAAGTCAACTTCCAAATTCGGTATGTTTGGACTTGAAAATAGTTTTTTAAGCATGTTTTTACCTTTTCTATTTACGTTTGAGCTTCAAGTTATTGTTTTTAATTGCAAATTTATTACTTTTCTTATTGTGGGGTTGGATATGCATTGATTGCATCGTATGTCAAATATTCACTCTTTGGTGAAGGGCAGCTACTAACTCTTCACCATTGGGTTTAAGTTGATTTAGAGGTTATTAGGGGTGTTTGGATTCGTGTTTTGCAATTGATTATGGACTTTATATTCTTTTCTTTTTAATCTAATTTGAGAAAGACTTTATATTATTATTTTTTTTCATAAAATATCAACATGCTTATTCGTTTGTCCAGTTTTGGTCATTCGAATTATCAAAAGATGGTTTTTGTGTTTTATTTGAGGCATTTTGTAGACAAAAACCCGTAATGCATTTTGTGTTCTGTTTGAGTCGTTTTAAACAAGAGAACAACGATTTGATTATTGAATATCGCAAAATCACTTCAAAAGTTCACAACGAGAGGCCTTTGTGCTCATTTGCTATAACCAAAATTACAGTTTTTTTAAATATCATTGCTAATCTAAGTGATATCACAGGGGATATGTTGCCTACAAAAAGATCCAAGATCCATCCGAATGCTGGCCTTTTGGAGCGATATGTGAATATTCACGTAACATGGATCTATCATGCCAAGTACCTATGTCCAATAGACGAGGTAAACGAATTATGGAAGCTTCTGAACGTAAGTGACAGTGAATCCCATGTAGTTAATAAAATGGTAATTATAAATATATCATTCAATACTGATCTTTTAGATTATCGGTCTTGTTTTTTTGACAGCATCATCAAGAAGAATGAATACTGAAGCAGGAAATGTTGCCGATGAAAGTAATCGAGGTATACAACATAATATCTAATATGCATATAATTTCAATGGTATAAATTTAGAGTATGAATTTACACAAAGGTTAAATTGTAGCCTTGTAGGAACATTGTCTCGTATGCGGTTTGATTAAAATTATATTGTAAAATTGTTGAACTAACAATAATGATCTTAAATCGTCAAATAGTTTGACATGTGATTTTAACAATAGATCATCATGCGTTGGTGAAAATGACCAATTCGCCTCTCTTGCTACTATATTATTATAGGGATGAAATCCCTAAAATTTAAAATATCCCAAGGATGAAAAGTTTGATCCAGTCTTATAATTAACTTTTTTTTTTAATTTTGTTTTGTCGATTCTTTTTTAACTTCTGTAAACAAAATCTAACAAATAAAGAATTATACTATGTGATTGTAGTATGTTTATTGTATACGCGCTTTGATGCTAATACAAATAATATTATTCCCTTGTTTTCACAGCAACACCTATTGTTATTTCTAGTGGAAGTGAGGACGATTCCGACGATGAGGCAGGTACGAACTGTTTGTTGTCTGAACTAAATCATTCTAAACATTGTATTAAATATCCATATTTCATCCAACAGAAGCTTATACATAGGGGTTATGATCGTGATTATACATTTGTTTGTTTTTTGACACCTATATACGTAATAATAGTAATGTTGAAGTTTACATCAAAAGTACACCTTTTTTATTCATAAATTGTAACACCGGCAATGACTGCGAATGTAGGTAACATCGGCAATGATTCCGCTTTAAATCCTGTGATGGAATTGGCAAATGTATCCCATTGCCCAAATGAAGGGGCTCAAGTTGAAGATAGGAAAGGGAAAAGGGTTGCTTCAGGTATATTAATAAAATACAATATAGAAAATAGTGTTTGGCTGTGCTTTTGATGTTTGAAGTTGTGATGAATAATCACATAATAAGTTATGTGGGCGTCTGAAATTTGATTATTTGTTCATCTGACCATTAAAATGATTCATAAATGCAAAAAAAAGTACTTTTTTTTGTTAACTAGGACATTTTCGTAGAATTTTTTAGTAAAGCGATATAATCCTATACATATACAAAGTCGATGGGCTTATCTTCAAATTTAGGCAAATTGCAAACTAGCGATTCTTTGACTTATCAACTCCTACCAACATTTTATCCTAGTATGTTTATTGTATATACCATTTGATGCGGATAAACAAAATATGATTCCCTAATAATACATCTGTTTGTTTTTTTGACAGCTTCTAAAGCTGAGGCAAAGCCGAAAGGAAAACCGGCTGCACCTGAAATTCCTTCGGGTATGGTAATAAAAGAGCAAGAAAATGGAAAATTCGTAACGCATGGTAATCCTTGCAGCTAGTATGAATTTGCGAATTTGAATAATTTGTTCATCTAATCATTAACATGAATCATGATTCATAAATGCAAAGAAGTTTTTTTTCTTTGTCACTAAAGACATTTTCGTAGAATTTTTAAGCAAAGCCATATATAATGATACAAATACAAAGTCAATGTGCTTATCTTTAAATTTCGGCAAATTTACAAACTAGCTTATGTTTATTGTATATGCTATTTGATGCTTATAAATAAAATATGATTCTCTTATTCTTTTACAGAAAGCGAAAGTGAAACGGATTCAGAGGATGATGCTGGTATGGATTTTTTTTGTTGTCTGATTTATGATGAACTAAACCGTACTAAACATGTACTACTATCAAAAGTCCGAATAATAACTTTTTTTTATATATATAGAATACCAGAGACTGTTGAATGTCGCACGTTGGGAGTCTTTGAATATACAAAATGGGGAAGCTCCTGAATGTAAGTGGGTGAATTCCATGTAGAAAATAAAATGTTAATTATAATTATATTATTTAATACTGATTTTTTAGATTATTGGTCTTGTTTTTTTGACAGCATCAACAAGAAGAGAGGCGGAAAATGTGGTGGATGAAAATAACCTAGGTATACAATAATACATCAAATATGCATATAATTTCAATCCTATAAATTTAAAGTATGAATATACACAAAGGTCAAATTGTAGGAACGTTATATCGTATGCGTTTGATTAAATTTATATTGTAAAATTATTAAAATTGTTGTAAAGGACATTTTCGTAGAATTTTAAAGTAAAGCGATAATAACTTTTGCATCTGCAGGTGCTAAATACGACAGACAATTGGATGTCGCAATTCTGGAGTCTTTGAATACACATGCTTTACGGAGAGGTATGTCTCTCTTGTAAAATTGGTATTTGCTTATGCACTAATTTTTGTCTTACAACTTTGTTGGAAAATAACAATTCATGTTAGCAAAATAAGTCTGTCTGAGTTAGACGGAACAAAACATGTTCACTTTTTATAACTAAATTGATGTGTTCTTTTGACGACTACAAATGCTAGTAATTCTTAATCATATATGTCAATTTGCTGCTGATGAAAGAATATTCGCCGTCTTTGTTACAGAGTATGAACTTTTGAAGGAAGGTGTTACTGGATCTGAAAGTGTAGCTGCGGAAGGTACAAATTATAACGAATACTAATCTAAAAATTAAAATATTACATAATGTTGATATAAAGTGTTATCATCTGTTTTATAAGTCGTTATGTTTTATACAAAATGATAACAACATATGTGATAAAATGGTTTAAAACTGCCACATATATACGTAATAACAGTAATGTTAAAGTTTACATCAAAAGAACACCTTTTTTATTCATAATTTATAACACCGGCAATGATTGCGAATGTAGGTAACATCGGCAATGATTCCGCTTCAAATCCTGTGATGGAATTGGCTTACGTATCTCATTGCCCAAATGAAGATAGTGTTGATGAAGGTGCTCAAGTTGAAGCACTTGACGCTGTCAAAGGTACTTCCTTCTATAAATTTGATATTTGCTGCTATACTATTTTGCGTCCTACGCACTTTTAGTAGGATAATCACAAATCTTGTTAGCAAACTAGAAAAGCCTGTGATAAATCTCACTAGGAGAGTAACTTGTTTACAATGTTTACAATGGAAATGGTACTCGATCTGAAAATGTAGCTGATATAGGTATTAAGTTTAACGAATAATTGTTGCCTTCGGAGTCAATTTTGGTCCGTCTAGATGTTATGGAACGGACGGGTCAGGAAGGTTGGGAAATGGGCCTAATCGGTAACAGTTCAGTCAGGCCAGGTCATATTAGATAAAGCTTATAAAAAGTACCTTATAATTTTTCTCGTTTTAGTCATTAATTTTTTTGTACATTTGAGGCATTTGAAGATGGTATTACTCAACTTAACATTTATATGTCAATGTTAATTACCTACATAAGAGTTCAACATTTTTAAATAAACATGCTTATTATTAAAAAAAACGATTGTTGACGGTGTATTGGTTACATAATGCCCTAAACATGACACGCAACTATCTTTTATTGACTCATATGAACAATAAAACGTACTATGAGTCAATGACTAAAATGGGACAACTGAAAAGCGTGTTTCTGTTTTTTGCTAACATACACTTTTTAAGATTTATATGCAATAAAAGACCCCTTTTAACTGATCAAAGAATAATAACATTGGCAACGACTATAAATGCAGGTAAATTCATCAACTCTGAAAGAACCATCAGTAACATTGAACCCACCGAGTCTAGGGACACCAAACTCACGGAGTCTATGGCCCGCCCACCTGTATCGAGTCGTGGACGCCCCTTAAAACCCACTATTAAGCTACTTGAACTGTCAAATGCAACTGGTGCTCCTTTACCATCAAAAAGAAAACGAAAGGATGGTGCATCAATTGATCGCCAGTGTAAACAAAAGGCAGTTAAACCTACACCGGCAGTGCCACGGTTCAATGAAGGCGATATAACATTGAACCGTCGACCAAGAGGCTTTTTGAGGCGACAGGGTGTCGCCAGTGTGTCTGAGCCAAGGGGTCCAGGGTCTGTGGTGGGTCAGGCCAGTCAAGTGAATGGCGTTTTGGTTAACCCTAACGGGTCAGGCGCTGGTGTTGAGGTTGGTGTGTCTGAACCAAGTGGGTCAGGATCTGTCGTGGGTCAGGCCAGTCGAGCAAATGGCGTGACTCGTCAAGCAGATGCGGTTGACCCTAATGGGTCAGGTGCTGGTGTTGAGGTTGATGTGTCTGAACCATTACTTGAACCTATGGTCTGTGTGACCAATCAGAACCCAATGGACCTCACAATTGAAGAGGCCATCAAGTACATGAGAAGTGAGAACCGAGTGAGTGCAAACCGGAAAGTTAAACTATTTGGTACATACATATCGTGACAGTGAAACTTTGTGCCCATATCTGAATAGTTTTTTTAGTCGTAGTTTGCTGTTGTGGAATGATAGTTTTTTCGTTTTTTAGAGCAAACTAATGTATCTGTCAAACTCATTGTTGCATCTTTTTGGGGTTTATGCTAAGAAAAATGTTGGTACTTAATCTTCTGTATCTAATTAAGTAATTATATCTCTTGACCAATTTGCATACATGAACTTGACATTATATACGATTCTGGCAATATTTGTTATAAATTCTTTTTTGAGTCACCTCATGAACTTTGTGACACAGTGAATCTAACGAGGTTTGAACCTTAAACCTTTTGTGAGGTGGTTAAGTAATCATTTGGTAGCCGGTTTCTTCTTAAAAAAATTATCTGATTCAGACGGTACAAGCTTTTTCTTCTAGTGAATCAAAAGTATTTGATTTCCAAATTGAAACAAACGTTTAAGAAAAGTATTTCTAATGAGATTTCATCGTAAATCTTTGATACAGGTTAACAATTAAGGCATGCAAACTATAAACATAAAAATTTTACGTACATATTTTTGTATAAATTCATATTATTCAAACCTTGAAAAGATTTCGTGAAACCAATCCAATGACCTAGTTTGCCAAAATCATCATCTTGAAACTCAAAGGTCCCTACTTATTATTCTTCGATAAGGATAGTCTACCCCGGATACATTTAAAAATGATTTTAGTTTTAAACTTAAAGCGGCTTGTGAAACTAGTGTTATATTATCGGTGATAGGTTGACATGTTTTCAAAATACTTCTAGTTTTTTTCTTCATTGGCTTTTTATAACACAGACATGACAACAACCCCCTCCCCCCCCCCCCCCCCTCAAGTTCTAAATCAGATAATTTGCAACTAATGATAAAATTTGTTGAAGTTACATGGAGTGTTGGGTAGTAACCCCGACCAAAATAATGTAGCATTTTGAAACACTTCAAGTAATGGGTTTAACGTTTTCAAATCATAACCCAATATTCCACAGAAAAGTTTTTCAACTTCTACCATTCCTTCTTGACCAAATTGTCATGAAAATACGCCAACGTAGGTTTTCTGTTTCAACCACTTTTGAACATTTCATAAAGTGTAGTTCCATCGTGTATCAAACGTCCCAATTTGGTGAATTTAACAGGTTTTTCTGCATCCCTACAGTTTCTATATAGCGTTTCGGATTTTTACACCTCAGATTTAAAAACATCTTTTAACATTTGTTTGAAAGACTCCTTTCATTTGATTAATTATTGGGGACCTTTAAACCAGCTTGCACACAAGTTATTGAGTGTTGGCAAACACAAGACTATGATAAAAACCTACCCGGCTATTGGTTGGGTTGTTATTTTAATATTAGTTTTTCCATGGCGGTTGTGTTGTTGCTAGCATTATCCAAAGTAATTGACATAATTTTTTCTTTGCAAACCATAAATGACAAGAGGACTTTTTCCAACATATACTTCAAGTTTGTACCCGTATTGTGAGGAGACGAAAATTCTTCAATGAAATAACCCGCTTCATCATTTGACAAGTTCAGGCTTCAATCCAAGGTGAGGTTCAAATCCATTGTGCGGTAACACACATGTAAAGAAGAAAATCCGGACATATTATGAGGGAGGAACCATACATCCGTTGTTTGGTTGACCCTAAGTAATTTAAGTTAGCAAAACCATTCATTGTTGTTGTATAGCCGCTACCCATTAATTTCATTGCATACAGTTGAGAGTTAGAACGACTTACACGAGTGTATCTTGGTTGCATAGTGTTCTGGAAACACCCTCGTTGTCTGCTCGTGGTCAAAGTGGTTGAATGGTATCCTCTTTGAATCACCAAACCTGCGAATTGTTCACGAAGATAATCCGGATTGTACATGAAAATTTGCCTCAATCCCGTCCATCGACGTTTTGCCCCGCTTCAGATTATGAGTCTGCTGCGCCTTTACATACTTCACAATGAGGATGAGTTATATGATTCTTCAGTGTTTTGGAACCCTCGAGAAGAAATGAATGCAATACTTGCATTGAAACTTTTTTTTTTTATTTCTGACGTTGGTCATAATGGCACTGTTGAAGTTTTTCCAAACTTACGGCGGGTTCATTGGTTGGTATGTTTTCCGGATTGTCAGGCACTTGTTGAAAGCGCACCGGTGGTAGTTGAGGCGGATTCATTGCCATTGAGGTGGATTGTTTTTGAATTTGCTTAGAAGGATTGTATTGTATGTATTGTGATTTACAATGTAATATAACATCCCTTATTTATGCACATGAAAATCATAGATAGGTAAGGAAAATGATGGAAGAAAAGGGGGTGATTCCCGAGTACCTCCATGTCATTGTCTCAAGATAAGATAGATAGGTTAAGAAATCAGAAAAAGGGTGATTCCCGTGGTCCTCAATTGTCCTCACAAAATCGGTTCGGGTCCAAAACCGGTTTTTGAAACCGGTTCGAAAAAAACCGGTGGTTTAAACCGGGGTTTTCGGTTGGAAAGCCAAACCGGTTCCAAACCGCCGGTTTGTAGCCAAAAACGGAACGGTTTGGTCAAACCGTGGGGTTGACCAGTTCGGTTTTTTCATCGTAAATCTTTGATACAGGTTGTAGAAGTTGCCAAGAAAAGTGATACATTTTACGTGACATCCATAAAAGTTGTCACGCAAGATGTCTATACACTGTCACGCAGCGTTAATACAAAAATAAATAATATGATTAACAAGTTATTTAAATGTGATGCAGCGGTATGTAAGGTACTCATCAATCAAGAAGTTGTGGCCAGATATGTATGAGATGATGATGGAGATATGAATTGAATGGATGAGATGAACTTAAGTGTAAAATGACCACTATGCCCTCATGTGCATGGCACATGAGAGATTCAACGAAGGTTAGTGAGAGTCGTTAAAGAGAAGGACTAACAGCGGATAACGTTATGTATTTATGGACGAACGGTGCATTTTTCTGGTGAAGGGTCAACGCAAACCACAAGGACTAACGGTGTAATTTTACTCTTGAAAATGTGATGCTTTTGGAAGACTGATTTAATTGGCAAGTCAAGTCACCAACACCACAAAAACCATCACACAGAAAAATCAATGTCTTCACAAAAACTATGCCTATCAGATTTTTTTCGGAGAGATTCAATAATAACTTGATAATTGTGGCCGAAAAGTTTCTGGGAAAACGATACATATGAAGAAAGGAGATTATACTAAGCTAGCTAGAATATGGCTAGAAAATAGTTCAAATGTTGAGCTAGATGGTTTAGCACTTAAAGGCGTGAAGATTGATCGTGTCAACTTGGGCTATATACGATGCTATTTCCTCATTCCTCATCATTTATCGGTCAGTTTTGCTTCGGCTAGTTTTGTCAAACACCGTACTTATATTTAATGTTCGTACATAGCAAATTTATCTGCACATATCTACATATGTAAATGAAAAAAAAAGTGCACGTATCGTAGTAACGTAGGTAGAACGTAAAATAATTGCAAGTTTTTTGCAAGTAGATATCTTTGTAATCTTCATATATTTGATATATAGGATGGAAATGGAAAATGGAACGTGGGGGCAATGTCAGTTTTGATCGATTGTATGGCTGCGGGTGCTGCGTTTTCAATAACAGGAGGAAATTTGGCAACTGTTGACTTCACTATGTCGTTTTATTCGACTGTTAAGGTTAATGTAAGTTGACCATTTCTTTGCCTCTCTGTTCCATGATCCTGCTTTTGTTTGGTAACAATTTTTGCTATGCCAACGTTGTTTTTTTGTTTTTCAAATAATAAAATAGGAGGAGGTCGAGATTGAGGCAAGTGTTGTTGGAGAAAAAGGTAATCTTGTATCAGTCATAATCGATATAAAAAAGAAAGGTTCGGAAGAGAAGGTTGTTGTCGGGAAACAATGGATGAAAGCTACTCCTATTAAAAGACCACAGCCTGCGAAAAGCAAGCTTTGAGCAACTGCTCGATCATTGTGTCTCCGGTGGGTCATTTTGTAACCTGCAACATTAGTAAATCATATTCATACAAACAAAAAAAGGTCGATTCTTTACGCTTTTCTAGACATAAACAGTACAAATTGCATACACACAAGGCTGGCAACAGAAACTTGCTCAAACTTCTTATCCTAACACGTTGGCGCGTCTTCTTCACCAGCATTATTAGCATTCTGACCTTTAACCATGGTTCTATCTGCACACGGACCATATGCCCAACTACACACCAGATAATAGAAAAAATTTACACAACTCATTATTGCGAGAAGCCAATAGTAGTTATCATAGTGACCCTTGTTTATGTTAGTCGAAACCCAACTCACTTTCCCGTCTTGTTTCGTAATAGCATTGACGCTGCTTAGTATTAAACTGTCCAGTAAGCTTCTGATACCTGCCCCAAGCAAGTAAAGAGAAGTTGCAACACTCGACATACTCTTAGGAAATTCTCAATAATAGAATTCCATCTGACCAATTATATTCAAAGCCTCGGATAGCCCGTGGAATACTTGTTGTGGGACAAGCCACATAGTCGACATTTTCACCACCGCTTGTGAATCATTATAAAACCCTTCTTCAATTGCTTTCTCTTCAATTTCCAATATTGAAAAAACGAGACCTGCGCCCATTCTTAATTTTACACTAATGTAAATGGGTTTCCCTTTATAACCCAAACCATAAGTGTTACGATGTTGAAGAATCCCAATGACGCTGCTGGTATTTCAAAGTTTTTAGTGATGTGTCGATCCATAGTGGTATCACTCTAATAAGCGCCTTTAGCTCTTCCACTTGCTCTACCGTGCAATTGCACCATGGATCTTTGTTAGTATCTTCGGGTTTTGTAAGGATGCAAGCTTTATTGAAGAACCTATACGGAAAAGAAAGATCACAGAGTTTGTCAACCCAAATCGACCCATTAATAGGTAAATGAATCAAAACTGCACCTTATACTTACCTCAAGTTCTTTGTAGGTGTAGCAACCTTCTTGTCATTCCGATAATACCATGATCTATCACGTGAATCCGGTAGCGTAACCTTTCTATTTTTCCAAGCCGCCAATACCACTTGACAAAGGCTAGTAAACAAGCTTTTCTCGACCTTCATCTTGTAATACAAAGGATAAGCAACAATAAAAGAGAGAGTAGAAATGAGCATAAGAACAACCGGGATCCCAAATCCGACTCTCCATCCATGATGATCTTGAATATAAACAATACCCATAAATGCAATCAAGACACCCATAAGCGCTGATGCATAATACCACCCAAAGAAGCTTTCAAGTAACCTTCTCTCTTTGGATTATCTTTGCAGTCGATTTGATCCGCGCCAAATGCTAATGAGCACGGTCGTATACCACCTGCTCCAATGGACATCAAAGCAAAAGCTGTAAAGAGGAGAGTGTATTGCACGGGCGTTGGTGATTGACATGATTTAGGCACCCGAAGATCACAAGGGGGAGGTTTTGCGTTTGGGAGCATCGTTGTTAACCATAGAAGGATCATCCCCTACAAACACATTGTCATTATACTAGTCAAATAGATTACAAGAATATCTAAATGTTTTGATAAAAAGTTTACGAAGTTTCATGCACTAAAACTAGACTTTCAGTAACTTTCAACCAGTTCGACCCATTTATTACTAAACGGGTCAATAATGCCACTAATATCAGACACAATGTGTATCAAGGAAGTAGTGTCATACCATGAGAAGGGAATCTGAGAGAAAAGCACCGACTATAGGTAGGAAATTGGTGGCTGCAGACCAAATAAGAAGGACGTTTCCGCCCAGAGCGAAACTAATATGGTAATCCGAAAGGAGGTACAGTATCATGTTTGGAAGTAGCCCAAAACTTGCCACTTTTTCAAATGTGTCATTTACTGTTGTCAAGAAGAAAATAGTTAGTGCAAAATAATAAGTATATGTATACACTAGCATCTTTTAGAATTTTTTTACTCCCAATATAGTTTCTGATTTCTCAGCCTGTAATCTGAATAATTTGTATAGTAGTCTAACATGAACGTGTTAGGTACAATCTCCCACCGAAACGATGAAGGAGGGCGAAATATAGGGATGGGGTCAGGGGTGAGGCGGTGGAAATAACGACTTCAAAGAAAAAAGTAGGACGACGATTAAAGATTTTTCAGTTTTCCTTAAATGCATTGTTGGAGGGCTCGGTATCATAACGTAAGGAGGTGCGTTATGCCCACGTGGAAGCTGCGTTGCTGGCGTTACCACACCAGAGTCGAGCCAAACCCATCAGCGTCGGGGCTTCAACGCACGTTGAAGTGAGAGAAAGACAAAAAAAAAAACGCCTCCCGCCGGTTGGTTGGGGGTTTTTAATTTTTTTTTAAATACAATTAGACACATCTATTTATATACCCCTTTTACCAACATGTTTTGTACACTCAAACATAACCAAACATAACTTATATATTTGAATCCTAAAAAAAGGTCTCAATATCCTAACGTTCCGTTTTTCAACAACCTCATCGAGATGTCGCAACCAAACTCTTCATCTTCGTCAAACCCGATATGCAAACTCAATATCATCACATTCTCAATTTTCCGGGTTCGATAACCAATCATCTATGCCAATTAAACACCCAAACAACTACATCAACAACAACAACCATTTCAACATCAGGGTTATTATACAAAGATGTGACTTAAGTTTACGTGAATGTTCGATTAAGTTACTATAGTTTCATTTTGTTCATTTAGGTTACTATACTTATAAGAAGCATACCTCACTATAATTTCAGTGTTATTTGAGCAACCTGAATGCATATTTTTTGATAAGTTAAGTAACATAAATGTCGCGTTTTTACAAGTTAGGTGATGTTTACGTATATTTTCATAACTTTAGTAACCTCAAAGTCATGTTTCATAACTTTAGTAACCCAAGTGAACAAAATGAAACTTTTGTAACTTAATCGAATATTCACATAAACTTTAGTAACATCTTTGTATAATAACCAATTTCCAATAACATCCATCACAATTCCGTCAACAACCACAAACCTCACAACCACAACCACCAACCGAAACCCACAAACAAAAGTCCAAAAGAAAAGGAAAGCGACACGCGGAACGATCAAAAGACCCGAGACCCACAACTGAAACCGGATCCCATACGGCTTCCTTTCGTTGGTTACTGTAGAAGGAAACTTTATTAGCCACGTGTTATGTTTCCGTTTCCGAGGATAACAAAGTCGGAAGTGACCAAACCAACAATTCTTTTTGGTACAAGGTTCGCAACAAGTTCAACACTACTAATTGCCAAAAACGTAACAAGGACATGTTAACAAGTAAGTGACATACGTTGAACCATAATTGCCAAAAGTTCAACGCTATCTACAAACGTCTCAAATGTATGGGTCGTAGTAGAGAAAACGAGGTTGATCTTATGAACCGAGTTAGGACCGCATATCGTGAAGAGTTAAAAGAAAAACCGTTTACTCAAGACGACGCATGGAAACTCTTGAAAAAACACTCAAAATGAGACGCGCCCGAGCCCGTTACACCGGTTGATCTCATCGGACATGACGACCTAACGTTCTGTTTTTCAACAACCTCATCGGGATGTCGCAACCAAACTCTTCATCTTCATCAAACCCTCAGACACCTTCATCTTTGCAAACTCAATATCATCACATTCTCAATTTCCCGGGTTCGATAACCAATCATCTATGCCAATTAAACACCCAAACAACTGCATCAACAACAACAACAACTATTTCAACAACACGATACTTAACTAACAATTTCAAAATTTACAATAACATCCATCACAATTCCGTCAACAACCACAAACCTCACAACCACAACCACCAAACGAAACCCACAAACAAAAGTCCAAAAGAAAAGGAAAGCGACACGCGAAACGATCAAAAGACCCGAGGCCCACAACCGCAACCGGATCCCATACGGATTCCTTTCGTTGGTTAATGTAGAAGGAAACTTTATTAGCCACGTGTTACGTTTCCGTTTCCGAGGATAACAAAGTCGGAAGTGACCAAACCAACAATTCTTTTTGGTACAAGGTTCTCAACAAGTTCAACGCCGCTAATTGCCAAAAACGTAACAAGGACATGTTAATGAGTAAGTGACATACGTTGAACCATAATTGCCAAAAGTTCAACGCTATCTACAAACGTCTCAAACATATGGGTCGTAGTAGAGAAAATGAGGTTGATCTTTTGAACCGTGTTAGGACCGCATATCATGAAGAGTTAAAAGAAAAATCGTTTACTCAAGACGACGCATGGAAACTCTTGAAAAAACACTCAAAATAGGATGTGCCCGAGCCCGTTACACCGGTTAACCTCATCAGACATGACGACCTAATCGGAGATGATCCGAGACCACGTCCCCAGGCGAACCACGCCCCTAAAAAAATTAAATCGAAAACCATGTCGAGCACCGCAAGAAGTAGCCCGACAAACCAATTTGGGGATGTTATGCAAAATGAGTTTCGACTCAAAGGGGAAGTCGGTCAATCGGCGTACGAGGTTGCAAAAGAGAAAGACCGGAGAATAATGATACTGGAAGAAATGAAGTTTCTCGTGATTAGCACCAAGGATTTGTCGGAGGACGATGCCTACTACATCAACACGCAAAAAGAAGCAATAAAGCAAAAATATGGATTGCACCGCAATTAGTCGTCTTTGCTAAATTTTTTCTCGTATGTTTTTATTTTTCTTGTTTTTTTTATAATTCATATTTTAATTTAACGAATAAAAAATCAATTTGTTTGAAAAAATGAAAAAAAAGGTAGATCGCAACAAGCTTATGTTAGTCGTATTATGAGTGAGAGTATTTTGATGTGTAAGTATTAAAACTAATAATGTTGAAGTGACGCTAAGGTGATGACACCTTTTAGTGTTATGAGTTTTCCCAACCTCTTAAAATCATGTAAACATTTGGCGACAACTTATGCCACGTTTGGGTGAGTTCAATAAAAATAAAAAAATAATAAGACAAATAAAAATCAATTGGAAATTTTTTTGTCAATTTATTTTAATCAAAACAAAATGTCTCATTTTTCATCATTTTTAAATAACACAATATATTATAAACAGTAAACCGTCAAGCCTCAAAAAATTCAACATATCATGACATAAGTTTTTTCGACTCTCAATAAACTGGCACTCTAATAAATATTGAATGACAGAGATTTATCCCTTAATCTCCACATTTTTAATACGTAGTATTATGCAAAATAAGTCACTCTTTATAATAGATATTAGAAGTCTAAGAAGGTCATGAATGCTTCACCTTTTTAGTACTAAAAAAATCTAAGAACATATATAAATTCCGAAGATGGATAAACAGGGAAAAGTTCAATTTTTTTTTATATTGAACTTCTCCCACTATACATCATCCGAAAATAATACTATCTTAAAACATGTAGATGATGTGTAATGTTGTATATAAACATGTCACATTTTACTTATCTAAATTTACAACTAATAATATATGCTCAATTGACTTGGACCCATATGGTTTCACGGTAAGGGATGTCGGGATCACCAAACCCGTCAACCCTTCTCTGTTGCGACAACACTGGTGACTTATATCCATTGCTTGTCGCGGCTTCCCCTTTGCTCTCCTTACCAATAGTCAGTTTTGATCGATGATATGGTTGCGGGTGCTGCGTTTTCAATCACAGGAGGAAATTTGGCAACTGTTGACGTCACTATGTCGTTTTATTCCACGGTTAAGTTCAATGTAAGTCATTCGTTTTGCCTCTTTGTTCTATGACCCTGCTTATCTTGAAAGTTATTATGTGACGAGAAATAGTAACGATTTTTGCTATGCCAATGCTGTTTTATTGTTTTTCAAATAATAAAATAGGATGAGGTCGAGATTGAGGCAAGTGTTGTTGGAGCAAAGGGTAATCTTGTATCAGTCATAATCGATATGAAAAAGAAAGGTTCAGGAGAGCCAAAATTAAACGAACGAACATGAATAAGGCTTCGTCCGTGTTCCCTATACATAGATATTGGAGCAACCTCTCACCTATCTTCGCATGTTGGTAATCTTCAATCCTCTTTCATTAATCGCAATTTTCATCAGCTATTGTTGGCGATGGATCTTTTACCCGTTCTGACCATGTACAAATTCCCAATCCCTACCGTCCTCTTCACCAGAAATGTTCTAGTAACGTCAAATATAATTAAAAACCTCATTTCGGTTCGTAAATCTCCAACTAATAATAAATGCTCAATTGACTTCGACCCATATGGTTTCACGGTATGGGATTACCAAGACATTTATGTTATGAGTGAAGGTATTTTGTTGTGTTGGTGGTATTAAAAGTGAGAAACAACACTTTTTGTTGTTAGGAGTGTTCCTAACCTTTTAAAACCATGTTAACACTTGATGACAACTTATGTCACGTTTGTGCGAGTTCAATAAAAATAAAAAATATAATAAAAAACTAAGTGGAAAATTTATTGTCAACTCATTTTTAATCAAAATAAAATGACTAATTTTTCATCATTTTTTAAACAACACAATATATTATAAACGATATATCGTCACGCATTAAAAAATAAGGATTTAGCTGTACAATAGCAACGTACTTTGTAAAATGTTTCGTTTTGGTACGTGAACTTTTTTTTGTTCCACTTAATGTAACGAACTTTCAAGTTTTGTTCCATTTTGCACATT
>BQNB010117464.1:0-11698 GCA_026074375.1 Tanacetum coccineum
ATATATTCGAAATCTTTCTTGACCCTCATGAACACTCTTTTAAAAGAAGATAAATAAAGATTTTCATAGTGCGTTCCACTAATCCTAAGACTAGTTGTAAGTGTGAGGTTGATGAATAATGACAAGATAATTTCTTACTTCAAGATTGTCATATATTTTGCGTGTGCGAAAAAAAACTATTTGTTTTTATGCATAGTATGCATAGTTTTTGACATTTTATCAGTATATGAATGATTTTTTTAACCATTTTAATACAATACACATCTTTTGTAAAACACTATACGTTTATAAAAATAACATAATTATGTGTGTGTTAGAACAATGCAAGCACAAGCAAAGTTTAAAAATACATTTTCTTTTACTTAATTACCAATGTATTAATACAATCTTTTATTTTGTTTAACCAACCCAAGGTCAAACACCGCAAGATGATGAAAAGATTTAGACTTCTTTTTGGAAGAGAGTTGATGTGTTGGAAATATTTTAGTGACGGGTTTTAACATATGATCTTATGACATTATTTTTCCACACACTCGACAAACTATTAAACTCTTATTCCTAAGTGGGCTACTACACTCAAAATGATCTACACGATGTTTATGTAACACTTATAAATATAATGATCTATGCCTATATGCAATGCACAAATAATTTTGCAACTTAACGCAAGAAATCTAGCGTTATTCCTATTAGGCATAATCCGAAAAACTATTAACAAATAAATAGTGTACATGGCATGTGTGTTTAGATAAATAAGTAGCTCAATTACAAGTAGCAATGCTCATTTAATAATATCTATTAACAAAAATACGATACAAGTAAATACACATAATCATTTAGCATGCACATAAAGATATTCGTCGTCGTTTTGTGTATTAAATACAATGATGTATACTTAGCTTGATTTTATTCGTAAATAAAATAATTTCCTCCCCATTTTAAAAATTAATCAAGATCAATGTCTTGAAAATATAAATGTACCATTTTTCAAAGATACATTGACTAGAAATGCTTGGCTTGAAAGAAAAAATAAACTACAAGTTTTACGTCAAAACGAAACATAAAGTTTTGACCACTATGTAGTATTTTGCATTTCTGACTTATTTAATTTAAGAATGAAATCTTGGAAGTTCCTTTAAAAGAAAGTAGACTCAATTATCTTCGAAATGGCGGGTGGCACGACTTCTACGGACTTACGGTTGATTTTATATGATTTTTCGAAGTTTGCCAAAAACTGACGAAACAGACAGGCGGCCCCCATAAAGGTGACGGCCCCCAGATATATTTGGGGGCCGCCCGAACATTTATGGGACCGCCACCAGTGACCCCAAAACACGTTTTTTGTTCAAAATCATTTTGTAACTTAACTGTAGAACATAGGACTTTAAAAAGTTGTTCCAGCACATAAATTTCGTGTTTTAGACATCATTTCTACTCTTACGACTTAGACAAACATAAGTTGACACTTCCAAGTTCTTTTGAGAAAATTTTCCTTCAAGCTAGTATACGAAGTATATTTAATAACAAAACTAGTACGAATCAAACAACAAAACACTTTTCATATTTAATCCCCCTTCATGGGTAATTTGATACATGGATCGTACTCTATTTTAAAAACAATTTGTTTTGAAAACTAGAGCGACCTGACTCTGATACCAATTGTGGAAACCGTAGAGGAGGGGTGAATACGTTTCCTTTTAAAAACTTTAAGATCAAAGATTACATCACTCTTCTACCGGCGGTCCCATATATATATGGGGGCCGCCAAGTATATCAGGGGGCCGCCTGAGTTATGGGACCGCCACCAGAAGAGGTTTTCGGACTAGATCTTTTGTATCAAATCACCAATCAAGTTTGACGCAATATGAGAAGTGTCGATAATAGATTTACAGTAACTAGCACATATTCTACCAATATATCCACACTCACAATGTTTAATACAAAGAGCTACACAACTATGTCTAACACAACATACACAATGATTCACACAATGCAAGTGTAAAAGTAAAGTGATAAATATAAAGACATAAGTAAAGAGAAAGGCAAAAGGAAATGCAAACCGGACACGGTGATTTATAGTGGTTTGATCACGAAGCTCCTCTTCGCCCTACTCTACTCCCTGAGTATCCAACTCGAGAGTTACTTCACTAATCAACAAGATCAACAAGCTCCTTTCGACGGTGAAAAAGAAAACTTTTTTACCATAGCTTACATAATTTTGCCGACCACTGAGCTAGATTGTCGAGTTCTTCTTCGGGTACAACCAAACCCGTTATGTTTTATGGCCCAACATAACAAACCTTGTGTTTTATGGCCTAAACACATAAACCGCGTCGCTTACATTATTTTCTGACACTAAGCTAAATGTCGAGTCCTAATCTTAGCTAGAACCAATCTACCACTTTAACCAAGTAATTTAAGGCCTAAATTACTCCAACCTCACTATTAAAACCATCCAATTATTTACATCATTGGGATCTTTACACTATACTGAAGATTGGAAGACAATGGACTCGATCTATATGTAACAAATGTTACAAATGGACTAACTAGACTACATAACTTCGGATCTTGAAGATGACCGAAGTTCTTCTCTTGCACTTGAGGGAAGAAGGAAAGGATAGAAGATTGGATCACATTTAAACAAGATTAAACAAGTTAAATGATCAAAGATTTAGAGAGATTTAGTGAGATCTAGAGAGAGAAAGAACTGAGAGAAATTCATGCAAAAGGGTTGTGAAAATAGTTGGAGGTTGACCCACTATTTATAAGAGCTGAAAACTGCCTGTCAAGGAATCGACGGTCAATATAGAAGGGGGACGCCGATATCCGTATTATGGGACCGCCCCGATAGACATCCTTTGTTTTTGTCTTTTTGTGGTGACAAACTTGTCTGGTGAAAGTGACACTTATTTTAGGGGGGAAATGACCAGATTTTGATTTTTGAAATAATTACCACATAAAACATTTCTTAATAATTCAAAAATAATTTTTCTAATTAAGTTTTGAAAAAATTATTTTGTTACATTTATAAAAATATAAAGTTTAAGACAAAAACTTATTTCTTTGATCATCCTACAAGTTTAATTCTTGTTTGTACATACCTTATGTAATTTATGTCGGGTGTAAATTAATGTCCGTCTTGATGCATACTTGAGACGTCGAGAGATGTTGATTCATGTGTGCATTGATGATTTATGATTACGAGTAACTTGCGCACTTTACGTTACGTATTACAAGGCACATGTTTGTCATCACCAAAACATAAAGAGATCGTATAGATTAAATATCGTAATATTTGCACTAACATGTTGTACTGTTCGAAATGGGAGGGTCGGGTTTACCCAAAGTACTTATTGCACTGTTTTAGTGATAAACTGTGACAACTTTTGGCCCATCTGACCTGTGTCTTTCAATCTTCTATGCTACTTTCGAGTTTTACCTATTCATCGATGGGCTAAAACCGCCACCTAAAGTTTCATTCATTTCAATTTTTAATATGCAATCACAATTTTTATCCAAATGATTTGACATGGTTAATCTGCAGTTCTGCACTATTAGGTAAGGAATGAAATTATTTCTTATATTATTCTAATTTATCCAAATGGTTTGACATGGTTAAATTCTATCTTTTCCAGGAGCCAAGGGGTCCTCATGTGACAAAAGCAGATGATATAAGAATGAGAATATTTAGCTTTGAAAGAGATGATCATGGAGGTCATGGTAGTGGTGAATTCAGATGACAGGAAAAGGGCAGGGAACGTGGTAAAGCCGGCTAATACTTGCCCTTAATTTCAGTTCTGCACTATTTGGTAAGGAACGAAATTAAATGGGTAATAAATAAAATTCAACTATTTCACTCACAAATACTTGGAAAACATAATATTGAAACTGATCTGCATATGAATCAAAATTTCTCTATTTGCATAATAACACGGAGGGTATTATTTATTAATAAACGGCATTTTGAAGAGCAAATGCTAGGATGCACGGAAACTCCGCCGAGATGCCGTATGACGTTTCTGAAAAGCGGGAAACGAGGAAACGCGGGGAAACGCCGGGGAAACGTCCCCAAGAAAAGGGGAAACGTTTCTAAAATTGTGGTACGAGGATCCTTATAGAGGAAACGTTTGGGGAAACGTTTCCGGCCCAAAAACCCACGTTTCCTATGCCCATTAACTAAAAGCCTTTTATTTTAATAAACCTACGTAGTTAAAACCCTTGAGAACTAAAAGTCGTGGCTCTTCATCTTGTTAAACCCTCCAGAAGGACCGGACCAGAATTTGTAAACACATTCTGTAGTCGTCATACAATCATCAGTTGAATAAAATACAATCATCAATTCTTTATTGTCTATGGTATTGCCATTTGTTTGATGTTTATCTTTTCTAGAATTATCATTTATCAATGATGAAGATAATAGGGCTTGATCTTCTGATCTTTTTTGTTTTCGTTTAAAAAGAGATGTAAGCTACTGTTATGATGAATGCATAAAAAGAGATGTAAGACTAAAGACTAAGACATGTGCATAATAGTCAGAAGCAAACCAATTATATTATAACCTTGGCTACTGTTATGATGAATGCATACAAAATGTTGTATAAAGTTGAATGCATTTACAGTTTTACTTAAATGTTTTTTAGGAAGACAATTTCATGTTTAAGAGTTTTTAATTGATGATTGTGATTTGTGAGTAATATTTATTTGGATTTTTTAATGTTTTATAATATTTTTTGGATGACAATTTGCCATATACTAAAATATTATAAAACACATAAACGTTTCCCCGCCGTACCCGTTTCTTGAATTTTAGGATGTTGCCATTTCCCGGTACCCGCACCCGTACCCGTTCCCGTCCCCGTTTCCGTCCCCGTGCAACTTAGAGCAAATGTATGAACCTATCGAGCCATTATTCTTGCAATTTTTTAAAGGTGTGATATATTCGCAGGTTGTGAAAATGAGGACCCACTTGTGAAGAGATCTTCCTTTCAGCTCATACTTGACTACAACATTGTGAACCTTCCCCATGTTTGGGCATTTGAAACTCTTAACTGAAATGTTTGTGTGAGTTCCCTGTTGAGTTAACATGTGTATCTTTCATGGTCACTAACGATAACTGACTGTTGTCTCGTTAACATCTAAAGAGATCAATGAGTTGCATGCTCCTTTGATGTTTTGATTTGTGCTTGGCATCATATGATATCGGCCTAGATGAGCTTAAATGTTAACTTAATTTAAAATGATCAATTTATAAGTACATGGGTCATAAATGCCCACATTTAAGTGTCATATGGATCACCATTTGTATGTTTGTTTGACAAATTGTCTTGAATTAAAAAATTTATGTTTTCATAGCAAAATGATTTGATTTTAGAAGTATACATGGACTAGTTGCAAAGGAAATTAAAATCTATCTATGAATAGTCATAGCAAAGTAAATTAACATTCATTCTCGTATTTGATAACCTTTTATCAATCAGAATCCAGATTACCCCTATAAAAATCGTTACTAGCTAGGAAGAAGGAATAATGGATATACAAATATGATGAAAAAACCTTATCCCAATTCCATCATTCTTGTAGATACTCAGCCGTCTTAGTTCGATCCACATAGCACCAGTCCTTCATAAGCTATTTACTAAGAAGACAAAGCAATTTCATCCACTCGAAATATTTTGTTTTATATCACACTGATTCTTCATATCAACTGCCATCTTATGCCCGATGGTCTTGTTTTTGCAGATAATCTAGAAAGACATGCTTGCATCTCAACCCTTTTTGATGCATCACCTCGGTGAGTAGTAATTTTATATTTTGCAGCATGCAGAATATCACTTTAGTATCACCCAAAGGCCAAATAATCATTTCGAAATCTTCCCAACAGCTATCAGAAAGTGTCTTCTTTCACTCCACATTAGCCCTTTTAGTCTCTCTATCAGCTTCCATTTCCTCTAGAATCTTCCATAAAGCTGCCATAAGGCGGTATGCCGCTTTGGTGATTTTTATAGCTTTAGCCTCCTCATGTGAGACCATCGTAAAGGTCGCATTTGAAGAACTTTCAAGCAAATAATTTGTAACTTCAGCAGACAATTTTATTTTCATTGCTTCTTGCTCCTGATCCAGTTGAGTTGGAAACATATTTGACGTTAAAGTCTTTAAACCCTTTAACGGATAAATCTTTAAAGTCTTTAAGCTAGGAAACGGCGAAGTTTGATGCGAGATATCTTCTTTCGAGGCAGAAAGAAGCTCGACAATCTCCAAGCTAAGTGCAAAATATTTCACACTATGAAGACGTTGAAACATATCATGGATTTTATGAACATTTGTCTTTTGTGGAGAAGATACACAGAGATCCACCTTCTCCAAAGAACGGAAGCCATCCACAGATAACTTAGGAAAATAAGAACCTTTAATGCGTAAGTAGGTAAGGTCACATGCAGAAATTGTAAGCTCCCCTGACAATGCATTAGTATTTCCGATGTACTTGGAGATATACATAGGTGTGTCAACAAATATAAAGTCCTTCGGTTGAGGTGTGTCCGCATTTACAAAAGTCACATTCCATTCTACTTTTTTAAGTATCAGACTAAGAAGACGAGAATTAATTATTGTGAAATCATCACGTTCAAACACTTAACATTCAACATTTTTTCAAGACCAGGAATGAGGGGAACCTAGCATATACCATTGAGGCACTATGATTAGCTATAGAAACTGATCAGTAATGAAACGCCCCTTTCCCGACTCTAAATTTGACCAAAAATTAAAACTTTTCGCGAAAACGACATACCCAAACGGACCTGCTGTCACTCTTTTATAATCTGACAAAAATCAATTACATTTCATACCTTCAAATTATTTTTAAATGAAAGTAGACTCTATTATCTTCGAAACGGCGAGTGGCACGCCTTCTAACTCCTTAAGGATTAAAAGATATGATTTTTCAAAGATTGACTAAAAACTAGAAAAATAATCAATTATAGTCTGACAGGAACATATGACCATATGCAGAAATACCATATGGCCATATGGCCACTGCAAAACTTCCAAGCTGACCATATGGCCATATGCCGAAATACCATAAGGCCATGTGGTTCCTGCAGAAACTTATCAAAGACTAAATGACTATATATTGCATTCTTTTGAAAAAAAAAAATCGACTTCAAAAGACTCCGCATAATATAACTCGAAACTCTTCACCAGAATCCCTTATAATAACATTTATTTTATTCTTTCTTAAATATTTTGCGGTGGTTCCCTATAAAAAAATCGACTTCCAAGACTCGAAACTTAACGAAACTTTCCAGAATTCCCTATAATAACATATTACTTTATTTTCATAAATATTAGCGGTCTAAATGACCCATAAACATATACTTTATGGGGTTTGCCAAACACCCGTTTTGACCCATTTACATACAACTTCTTAAACAACTCACATAACCATTACTTTACGACCAAGAACTAGACTTGGACACTTGACAACTTTTTTTACAAATCATTTTATGAATTGTTTTACGACTCATGGGGGTTCAACCTTATCTTGTGCTCGGCGTCTAGTATTAAGCTCATAAGTACACTTCAATACTTCTAACCTCTAGTATCCAATTCTTAGACCTTAATCAAGGTATAACCTTCATCACATGAGCACCTACAAAACGGTTAAACAATTAAACCGTAAGCGAAACGCTTAGTAAGTAAAAAGGCAATAAAATGTTATTATACATCATTACACATATAAGCATTATACGCATTAGACATAAGTTTGAAAACTACTCAACATCACTACTTGTCCAAGAACACTCAATCCAATTATGAATCACATAATAACATACATAATCTTACACACCTTAACTAGTCCATAACTTGGCTAACCACATCTTTGGTTAGATAAGCCAAACTAGCCTTAAACATAATCTTAATCCCACCACATTAGCCAAATGCTTCATATACCTTAATCACAATCTTACACATAACACATATATGATAAATCAATATAATTCATAACATAACCATTTTACTTACCTTATTTTAAGCTAAATCTTAATAAAGCCTTTACCACATCATTATCATCCCATGCTTGCCTTCCTAAACCATAATTACACATATTATGTACCATAAATCGATATCATAATATGGGTTTATACAACCCATTAATACACCCTTCATTATTCATTAACATCATATGATCATATATTGATAATATAGGTTTATACAACCCATTAATACACCCTTCATTATTCATTAACATCATATGCTCATATATTGATCATATGGTGGAAAACCCTAATTTTTACTAATTTCACATTATACAACTTAACCCATTATCATAATTACCTTAATTCTTGGTTAAAAATCATAAAACCCCTAATTTATGTTACATGAACCCTAATTCTATAATTCACCAATTAACTCAATTAAGAAGTTACTTACTTGCAAAACATTTGTTCTTTAAGTGTACCTATACTAAAGATTTTTGGGGAATTGCAAAACAGAAGATGGGAGTGATCTTTCCTTAGTTGGAATGGAATGATTTAGTTCATATCATTACTGGTTTATACATTGGTAATTCCATTGAAAGCATCATCAAAAAGCTGGGTCTTGCTGCAAGTGTATACTTGGTATGGCAGGAAAGAAATTGCAGAATTTTCAGAGGAGAAAAGAGGAATCCAAAGGAGCTTGCTGAATTATTCTATGAGATAATTAGACTGAGAGTAATGAGCCTGAAAGTAAAGAAGTCTATTGCTATTTTGAAAGCTCAAGAGAAATGGAATGTCAATTTGAATATTGCAGACACCCATAAAGGGGTGTTTGGCAATACTAACTAAAGTCAGAAATGCAGTCCATTCAAAGATAGCACCTTGTATCTTGGAGTATGATTGGTATGACTATACTTTTTGGCCCCGTAGATGTTCTAACTTGGCCCTGGGAGGGATCTAGATATATATGATGGGTCATTAAGAGGTCTAATTCAGTTAATATATACCATTAGGTAGGGCTATCTTTGAGGATGGTTGTTTTGGACTGGGTGGGCAATGTATGAAGGATGAAGTAGATAGAAATCTCTTGGGCCATTCTATACATTGCCAAATGAGGCTCGGATGGGTTTGATAAGGGTGTGTGTTCCCTTCCATGTGATGCCCAAACCTCTTGGCTGCCTGACCTATCTAGTGAGGATGTAGCTACTGGATGTTGTTTGGAAGTTATTGTTTGGGAAATGTAGCTTGGGAGGTATAGCCCCTTATTCAGTGTGAATGGGACTATATCTTGCTTGATGATGCCTACCCTTTTTCATTTAAGCCATTGTGGTGTTGAATGGTTTGCTTATGAACTAGGGTATGGAAATGCAGACAAGAAGATATGGTGTTGGTGCACTAAAGGTGACTAAGATTGTTTCAAGGCTGTTTAACCTTGTTTGGGAAAGTAACAGACATTGTATCATAGTATTACCAGAGATGTTAGTGTGTCTGAGGAAATATTCTTGTTTTAGCCGATATACTCTGTATCTTCATTGTATCTGTTCTTTGTTGTATGCATAAGAGTAAGGATAGGCATGTCTATCCTTCTCTATTTGATTGTAATTTGTCATTCTAATAATATAAAAGTTCACCGTGTGCACCAAAAAAAGAAGTTACTTGCTTGTGTAGGATTATTGTTATAGACTTAACCCTTGAATTGGCACCCTTTAATCCATCACAAGATCATCAAACTAATCATTTCTCTTTTCCCTCTCTTTTCTAAACCGACATAAACAACCTCTTGGAACATTTTAGAAAATGTTGGAAAATCCCAAAACTTATCTAGTTAATGATGGAATTAGTTACTAGTTTGGCCATTTGGCAATAGAAGTCCCTCAAGTTTTATTCTTTCATAAATGTGATACATCAAACTTTCTAAAACCATTTACATATTATATTAGCTTATACTTTGACCAACGGATTGACTATCGGGTTTGACTAACCAATCATGTTACGCATTCAGACTACTAAAAGTCGTAGTCGAACTATTTCATGGCATTCTCGTAGTTAAATACTTAAAACCCGGTTTTAGGGTGTTACAAGTAAATGATATAATCCTTCTTTCAAACACAACAGTGAAGTCTTTCTCTATTTTGTTAACTTGAAAGGTACTCTATTTTTGTTGTGTATATATCCGGTGCCAATAAAAAGATGATGATAAGTGTATTTATGTCTGCAAAAAAACAAACAAAAACCTCTGTTCGCCTGCAGATGTTTGCAGACAAAAGTGGTAAAAATAGCTTTTTTTGAAAAAAAAAGAAGACCTTAGTTGACTTATAACTTTTGAATAACGTCATGAACTTCTCAAAATTCAGATATAACTTCTCTACCGCATGCAAACGCTATTTTTTCCTATTAACCTTGACTACCCATCAACTTTTATGTGGGTTGATCCAGCTTATGTTTTATTTATGACAGGTCGAACGACTAAAAGTTTCAATTGAAACAGGTCAAAAAGTTTTCAGATGTGTATTTTTAAAACTCATATAATTTATAAAACCATTATCTTTGAAAAAAAAAATTGGTGTTATAACACAAAATTTCCTGTACTCATAACATAACGAATAAAATGTGTTTTATGTGAGCTCGACCTAGCTTACGTGCTTCAACGCACCACAAATTGACCTTTTTTCTTTGAGAAATGCTACATCCACTAAAAGTTTACAAAAAATTATCCACACAATGACATGGCATGTGAGTTGGACCAATAATTTTGTATGCTTTTTCTCTTTCATCATTTTCATCACCAATATTTGCATGACAAGTGTGTGTGGATTTCTTTTTGTAAATTTTTTGTGGATGTAGCATTGCTCTTTTTCTTTTTACCAAAATGTGCTTTATGGTCCTCTCTAATTTAAGTTGCAACTCGGGGGTTTACTAAAGCTCATCAATTAAGATGTTGTATGCAACTCGGGGGTATTTTAGTCATTTCATATCGATTAAGGACCAAAAATGGAACAAAACCTTCAAAATACGGACTATTTTTGCAATTTTGAAATTCGACGGACCAAATCTGCAATTTGGCCAAACTAAAAGGACCATTTTTGCAATTTACTCTTTAAAATATGATATAAATATATTTGAAATATGATATAAAAATATAAATTTATAAATATTTTCATATTTTGTGCCGCTTTAAGTCACGCCTTAAAAAACGCCATAACTCGCCATGGCTCCAAAGACGTGAGGCTTGACCATGCCGCCCCGCCACGCCTCACGCTATTAATTAGGATTTATGTGATATTCATTTATACATAAATAATCAAAATGACTTGATATGACTTTAAATATCAATGTAACATTTAAGATTATGGTTAGTATTTCATAAAATTATATATAGCTTTTTGGGTTTTTAACTTTTTCTATAACATAGTTGTTTTATTCTTAATCAAATATTTTTAACTACAAATAATGTGGTAGATTTGTCTAACAATAAAGGTTAAAAGGACTAAACTAGAACTTAAAGAAAAATAAGCTTAGATGGTTCCACATATTGTTCACCAAACGTTTTATCCCGCTTTTGGATCATTTTCTCCGGCAAATATATAACTGCCTAAAGTTCAATATAGACTCAACATTTGTCATAGACCCAATGAACCAATCATAGCCATTCATTTTTTCATCAAAAATAAAAAAACTTACTTTCCACCTCTTTTTTAAAAATTAGATATCTCACACAC
>BQNB010117465.1:0-21170 GCA_026074375.1 Tanacetum coccineum
GCAGTTTTTGTCTGTTTTTGGTCATTTAAGCTCGTTTTTAGAGGTAAAAGATATGTGTAATTAAGCACTTATCACTGCCCTTCTTCAAATCCAATAGACGGATAATAGCAATGGGAGAACCGTTTAACCAAAATCCGGCCATATGCGGTGGTGGATTGTGGATTCTGGTGCTGGATCTCCAGCTCGCTGGTGCCATTTCGAACATTTTTTGTTGTTGATTTGGGTTAGGGTTTTGGGAGTTTTTTTTGGGTGGTAGGTTTTGTGTGTGTGTATTTTTTTTTGTTACAGCTGCAAATATCTTGTGTTTATTGGCGATCCACATTGTTCCACGTATCTTCTTTTATTACTACTCAAATTTTAGTATAATTAAAACAGTTGCGTAGATTAATACTTGAGACTAACTTACTTGGTAGATTAATACTTAGGACTCATCAATAGTTTTGACTAATTTTGTTCATGTAAAATCTTGCTATGAAAATTGTAACTTAAAGGGTATCCTTACTTACGGTATTTGCATCTTTGTCTTCGAGGCTTGCTATAAGATTTCGTGATAATCTATAGTCAAGAACATAAAAACACCAAATATGTTAGTGATTATTAGAATGTGGTAGTTGGATTAGCTCAATACGACTAAAAATGTGTGAGCCTATTGGGGGCACACACGTTAAACACTTAGAGTGCGTTTAACTTCACGTCACGTTTCTTATTATTAAACCAAAGGACCAATAATGACTAGACATGATCCTTGGCTATCCTAATGGACTTGGCCGGCTATTGGAAGGATCTAGAGAGGTGTTTAGGTGCATTTTGAGGAGATAAGGATAAAGAGAGAGTTGCGATAAGACTAAACTTAAGGTTTCTAAGTCTTATCACAATTAGGGTTTGGAGGCTATAAAAGGACCTCACCCCTAGCTCATATCACACGACACAACAACAAGAGAAACACATAAACTCTTTTCCCTCTCCCCTCCATTAAATCAGACGCAAACATAAACCCTAAATAAGGTTTATCTGATTTTTGGTTCTTCATATTCTTCCTTGTTGAATTTCGGTGATCCCAAAAGTGGTGTTCGAAGTGTGATCTTATCCTACAAGTATTCCAGCAGGTTTAGAGATTGGTTTACAGGTTGTCAAAGGTGTGACAAGAAGCAGAAACGATTTTAGGGTTTGTTTGGTGATTTTCGGTTGCATCTACCGAATGAGGTTGAACCGAAATTAGACAGAAACCCTAACTCCACTTCCTGAATTTCGGTACAAAACTACCGTGTGGGTTTTGGTATTTAGATCAGGTTGTTTTGGTATACACTGGTTGTTTGGTTTACACGTGAAGCAAGGCTAGCATTGTTGACGTGTTTGTGTGAGCATCCGTAGAGGTGGAAACTTATCCACTTTGTTTCATTAACATTTGATTCTTCAAGAGGTATGTTCCCTTTATGTTTTATTGTGTGCTAATCATATATGCCATACTTGATCCATATCCGCTGCGTACTCGTAGTTGTTAATGGTTAACAGTTATTTAAATTCCAACAGTGGCATCACGAGTCAACTCGTTTGGTGTTTTTGGGTTACACACATGATTAAACACGCTAGGGCTGCCTGAAATCTTGATTTATTTATTGTTTTATTGGTAAATTATGGCAACTATATGCAATCCTTGCCATAAATAATGAATAAACACCTAGAATCAAAACAAATGTTACTATGATAATTCAAGGGAATAGATTAAAATTAAAAGTTAATTAAGTTGTGATGTTATTTTATTCTTGATTTATCTCGGCCTTAAGACTCACGCAATCATGCTATATGATGGATGTGGCGATCTAGGTACTTTAGCAGAAAACCTAGTGAGAGTCTTTTGGTTCTCCGTTTGGGGAAGACTCTTTTGAGAACTCGAGGCATTATATGATTTACTGCTTTCAATATAAGAGTTTGTCTTCACTTCTACTCTAATTTTCTGTTTGTTTTAATTGCTTATATGTGATATGCCATGTGATTGCTCAATATTTGCAAATGGACTTTATGAAACTCTAAAACGGACTTATACTTATAGAGAAATTTGGATTAAACATGTCTAATATTACATACGTAAGCATACTCCTTGCGACCAGTTATGTGTTACTTACGAAACGGGGGTTTTTGGACAAATTTAATACGGACATTAAACTATGAAATTCGATTTCTTGTGTAATTTTAGTTTTTTATATGCTTTTATCATATGGTGATTCACTACTGCACCATGGCTTAATTGACCATGACTTTAGTGAACTTCTAGGGTTAAATTGATCTTTAATCTTCTCCCGCCCCACTATATGCTTCGGCATATGAGGGAATTATTGGAATAACTTGTGTCCTCGGACACATACAGAAGTACAATATAGGGTTTGATCAATTCGTAATGCTTCCCGTGATATTGGCATATATAAAACTAATGTTAAGAAAGGGTTTTTCTTAACATTAATACATCATTAGTCAATTAGAAGTACGGCTCACCCATTATGGACAAACTATAAGAGAAGTTTAAGGCGGGTTGCTTAGGCTCCCCAAAAGAAGTCAGGTTTTTAATACGCTTCGCGCTGACCTGTTTCTCCGCTTCTTTGTGCGTCCAAAATGGAGCTACCGAGAACATTTGACAAAATGATGTCTATATCAAAAAGGCTAACAAAATGTTTTCTTAACTTTGCTACAAGATGTTTTGCATGCTTCTTGTACATGATTTTGTCACATTTATGTGTATACCCCTATGTGAAATTTTAAGTCTATGCCAGCCAAAATAAAGAACACGTGCACTTGGTTTGACCTCTCTGGTCAGACCTCAGGGCCTCTCCAACCCATGGCAAAAATTTTCATAGGTCAGATCTATGTCAATTTTCGCATGTTTTTTTGGCTGACTTAAATCGAGTTACCTGGTCAGACCTCGGACCCGAGGCATGAGATGAGACAAAATATGCATTTGACATTGCTATAAGATTTACCAATGTCATAAGTCTCATAAAACTAAGAGTTGCATTCTATGCAATTAACGCTCGTCGCTTACCTCTTGCCCTACTTGTTTACACGTTGGTCAGACCTCCGGTAATAAGTGGAAGGTCAAGTTGGATCTTAGTCTTATTAGTAATTAATTGGGTAGTTAATTCTTTTAAGAATTTAATTATCGACAATACTAATTATTTGAACTTTTTCTGATTGTAGATGACTACCTCGGTCGTTAACAATTCGGTTTTCAAGGGTTTCTTCGATAAAACAAAAATTACCTGGACCCAACTTCATTGATTGGTACCGACAACTTAGGATTGTACTATCAGTTGAGGATAAGTTGGATTACCTAGAGCAGCCAATTCCTCCTGCTCCTGTCCTAGTCAAGCTGGTCAGCAAGTTGCTCCAGAAGCCCTTGCAGCTCATACTGCATGGGTTAAAGGATTAAAAAAATTGCTGGACTCATGCTCGTGACTATGAAACTAGATATCTAACGAAATCTAGAAAACCTTAGTGCCTATGACATGTTGCAGGAGTTAAAAACTCTGTTTGTTCAACAAGCAGAGCATGAGCTTCTTTAGACTGTGAGAGATTTTCACTCTTGCAAACAGGAAGAAGGGCAGTCTGTAAGCTCTTATGTTCTCAAAATGAAGAGCTATATAGACAATTTGGAGTGCCTAGGCCACCCTGTGTCTCTTAATCTTAGAGTGAGTCTCATTTTGATCTCTCTACGCAAGGAATTTGACAGTTTTGTGTAGAACTATAATATGCATAGCATGGGAAAGATGGTTAATGAGTTGCATGCTATGCTGAAGCTACATGAGCAAACTCTGACCAAGAAAGATCATGCACTTCATGTAATTCAAGCAGGCAAAGTCTAGAAAAATAACAATAAGCAAAAGAAACCACAATTGGCTGCTAGGGGCCAAAATCAAGGGAAGGGGGAAAATAAGCTTGCTTATGCTCCCAAACCCAAGATTCCCCCTCCACCAAAGAGGGAAAATCCAGCTAAGGACTCAATCTGTCATCAATGCGGTGATACAGGTCATTGGAAGAGGAACTGTCCTCAATATTTAGCCGAGTTGCTGAAGAACAAGAAGCTATCGCAAGGAGCTAGCGGTTCAGGTATCTTCACTATAGAACTCTATACTTTTCCTAATAAATCTTGGGTTTATGACACTGGTTGTGGCACTCACATCTGTAATACAACTTAGGATCTCAGGGGAAGTAGGAAACTAAAGCCAGGAGCTTTAAGCTTGTACGTGGGCAATGGTCAGCGTGCAGCTGTTGAAGCGATTGGAACTTATCATTATGTCTCCCTAACGGATTAGTTATTGTTTTGAACAATTGTCATTATGCTCCCTCTATTACAAGAGGAATCATTTCAGTTTCACGTTTGTACGATGATGGTTATGTTAACCGTTTCGTGGATAATACAATTTCAGTTTCTAGGAATAATATGGTTTATTTTAGTGCTATCCCAAAGGATGGTATTTTTGAAATTGATTTGTATAATTCTAATACAAATGATAGTTCTATGTATGATGTAAGCAACGAAAGAGCCAAGCTAAACTTGGACTCTGCTCTCTTGTGGCACTGTCGTCTTTGACACATTAGCAAGAAACGCATTAAGAAGTTGCAACATGATGGACTTCTTAATTCAACTGAACTTAGGGCATTTGAAAAATGCATCTCTTGCATGTCTGGAAAGATGGCAAGAAAGCCTTACACACATCAAGTGGAAAGGGACAAAGATCTACTTGGACTAATACACACCGATGTATGTGGCCTATTTAGAACCGTGTCAAGGAAAGGAGCTAGCTACTTCGCCACTTTTACTAACGACTTTAGTCGCTATGGTTATGTTTACTTGTTAAAGCATAAACATGAAGTGTTTGAAACTTTCAAAGTGCTTCAAAAGGAAGTAGAAAATCAACTCGGAAAGACCATGAGTAGGGTTTAGTTGGTATAAATATACCCTCTCCCTAGCTCATTGACACGACATACAACTCCAATACTCTCCTAAATTTCTTCCAGATCCCCCCTCCCCAAAATAGCCGATTGCAATTAAACCTTAATTAGGGTTTATACATTTTCGGTCCTCCCTTTCACTTGCTGCTCAAATTCAGTAAACCCATAAAGGATTCTAGAAGTATGAATCGATCCCACTATTGTTCCAGCAGGTGTATAAGTGTTGGTTTACATGTTCTCATAGATTGAAAACAAGTAGAAAGACCTAGGGTTTGTTTCTGTGATTTTCGGTAGATCAGAAACAAATTCGGTACAACCGAATTCGGTTGTACCGAATTTGGTGAAACCTTAGGACACATACCTGATTTTTGGTACAGCTTCATTGGGTGGGTTTTGGTACTTAAATCAGGTTAGTTCTCGTTTGACTTGTTCAAGGCATTCAACAACGGTTAGTTTTCTCGTACTTTTTTATGTTTATTGTGTGTTAATCATAAATGCCAAACTAGATCCATATCCGCTGCGTACTCGTAGTTATTGGTTAACTAGTTGTTAAATCCCAAAAGAAAGGTGTATTGTTAGTGCTATTGATGAATTTTGCCTTGTATCTGCTAGCTTGTATGTTTCTGTTGACATTATTCTTTTAAGCTACTAGAGTTTAAGAAAGAGAATGTCTTTCTAAATTCTTAGTATGCTTTGTTTGTTTAGTATATTTGTTAATATAAATATAAATTCACCCTTTTTACTAAAGAAAGTCTGAAAAAGCCATAAACCGGACCAATTAAAACGAGCTTATGAAGGTTTATCTGAAAAAGATATAAATATATATGAGCCTAATCATATATTTTTATACGATTTTACATTAATAAAGTCTAAATTGATGTTTTATAAAAATATAAAATCATATTCCTCTAGTCTCAAAATAATTGTTCTATTTTGACTTTTTAAAGTCTTCTTTTTTCAGTTTTAATATTTAATATTTTTATTTGTGTTATATAATAATTGATGAAAATTACACAAATAAAAATACATTTAATCAATCTATTTATATATTTTAAATCAAATATTATATAACACAATAAAAAAAACACTCAAAGATGACCTAGTGTTAAAAGGACTTGCGATTATCATTTTTAAATGTGCTACTATCAATTTCTGCAAACAAATTTGTAAAAAGGAGTGTTTTGTAAAGTTAAAACGGGAGTAATAGGTAATATTTAGTTGTAGAAATTTTTTGATATTTTTCTGATTTTAAATTCTTAGAGAAGAGAATGATTTTTCTTCTTTAGAGAATAGTTAAGAGTTTCAAAAATCTGTTTAGATGAGAGTTGTATTTTTCTATTAGAAAAATAAAAAATTTCTTTTTAAAGTTAAAAAAAATACGATTAAACAAGTTTTCTATTTTTTCTATTCTAAAATAAAAAATTTCCAAAAAAAAGATATTTTTCCCGTCCTGCTCTTGCCCAGCCCAGCCGCCCCCAGGCCCCATCCACACAGACATACATACCCATATTCCTCTATTCTTTTTCAATTGACTGAAACCTTAAAAAAAAGCACCCTAAACCCTCTTTGTCCCTAATCGTTTGTCTGCCAACTATGGCCGTAAGTAGTCCTTTTTTACTTTTATTATTGCCTTTTGTATAATCGATCTGTATTTGGTTTTACCGAATCATGTTTATTTATCTCCTATCTTTTAAGTAGGTTAGATTCGTTAATTTTTCAAGCTAAACTTAATGCTGCCAGTTAGTCGGTGTTTTTAGACCCTAAATTAGGGCAAATGCTATCATTTATTGAATGGTAGTATATATGAACCTTGTTACATGTACGGAATAAGTGGGAGCAGGTGTTTTTCGCGCGTGTGTGTTAAGTTTATTGATATTGTTAGGTTACATGAATAATGTGGCTAGTTAGGTGTTGTTTGTTTCATTTAGATGTTTTGAGTCTTAGGGTATGTTTTGCGTAATGGGCTCGGGTTGGGGCTTGAGCTGAGGCTGGCCGCTGGAGCTTGTATTTTAAGCCGAAAGCTGAAACTTATATTTTTATAAAGCTGTTTGACGAATTAATTGGAGCTGAAGCTTATTAATGTAAAATCGCATAAAAATACATCAAATTAAATTCAAATATATTTCCAGCTTTTGCGTGATAATCCATTATATTTTGAAAGGTGTTTAAGTAATTTGACTAGCTATAAGCCCCCATAAGCCCTTTTCTATGAGCTTGGGCTTATGTAGACTTATGGCTTATAAAAACATTCATAAGCCTGCGTGACAACTAGCTTATTTTAAAAGCTCAAGCCCCTATAAGCCCTGAGAATCCTTTTGCCAAACATAGCCTTAATCTGACTACCAATCTTACTATTAAGAGATGGCTTGAAAGTGTGAATCTGAACAAAATAATAATGTTTGTTTTTGTATAATTGTCTGAATGATTAAGTGTTCGTTTCTGCAATTTAATAATTAAACCAGCGTAATGCGATGGATAAGTAACTTATGTAAATATGAAACAATACTTTTTTGTCATAAATTTAACATACTTAATAAACCATCAAGTATATTATATTAATACAAGTCTTTAAACTCTTATTGGGTAAGAGGCAATAAGACAAGTCCCCCCGCCTCTATTGAGTAAGATGGCATATGTGTGACCGTGTATGACTCAAAAGAAAAAAACAAACAACACGATGTCTGACCACCTCTGGCATCGATAAGAGGTAAGAGGCTAGTAAGACATTTTTTTCAACAAACAAACACACTTTCAAAGTTTAGGTTTGAACTCGTAAGGTTTTAAGCTCTCACCACGTAAGTCAGCCGGGAGACAACGAATAAAGGAGTAAAAAACATGTTATTTTGCTGGTGTTTATATTAGTTACTGACTATTTGACAAGTTACTTTACTTTAGTAGCTTTGTGTTTTGTCACACTAGTGCTTTTTTTTAGTATAGTTGATGATTTATGAATTGGGGACCTAATCTGTTTAAGCATTGCAGACCATACCAGTTAACCCGAAACCTTTCTTGAACAACTTGACTGGGAAGCCTGTCATTGTGAAGCTCAAGTGGGGAATGGAATACAAAGGCTATCTTGTCTCTGTTGATTCGTACATGAACTTGCAGGTAACACACTCACTGTATAACATCTTGTTTAGTTTCTATTCGTCATTGAAAATGTTAGTACGTATTTGTGTTTTGTTGCTGGTGAATTAGCGCGTCTATGGTTTTGTGTTTTTTTTGTTTAATTTTATTGTTCAAAGTTGGTGGCTTTGGGCTTGTTCGGTAAAGGGTCAAAATGGGTTGAGTCTAGACTTGCAATTTTCCGTGCATGCATATGTGTTGAAAGTTGAAACATGTAGGTTAGGTTGGGTTGACCAAAATACTTGTTTGTCCAAACTTTTAGTAATTAGAATTACAAAAACTATTCCACTCTTAATCTTATTTATATCTTCTATACTTGCTTAACCTGATTTACGAAGCCGCAGTCATGAAAAATACACTTTTTTTTCTTATAATCTTATTTAACTACATATTTTTCTTTTTATCCATTTGATCCGTTGGAGAGTAATGCGTTGAAGTTGGTACTTCTACTGTTGCTCTTGGTTATTTGATTGCATCTTGTTATCATTGTAGATGAACCTCTTGCAGGTCATATTTTCATTGGTTATGATTTAAAGCATACAATATCAAGCTTTTGTTTCAACACATTTTATCTGTAAATATTGAAGTTTGAAAAGACTTATGTATCAGTTATATTCCTTGCCTCTAATAAAGCTTGATGTTTATTTTTTCAGCTGGCAAATTCTGAAGAATACGTTGATGGGGAGCTTACTGGAAGCCTTGGAGAGATTCTAATCAGGTATGCTTGAGTTGATGTAATTTCTTTATAGATCTGATGAAACTTTGTAGGTTGGACCAATTTGAATTTGTAACGTTATTATTCACTTCAGACAAGTTCACGATGTGTGAAACTCGTGACGTTATACTCTCCCGAAGTAGTTTAGACAAGTTCGTGACGTAGAGCAAGATTCTGAGCTTCTTTGTCCATGAAATACTAATGACCAATAGGAATATGAAGCGCTAGTGTGCTGTATGAAACTATTACTTAACTTGTTTGCTTTCAAAGTATTGGAACTGCTAGGACATTGTATGCTTGCTAAATTGTGGCGGGTCTGGTGGGCTCACCAGTGTTTTGTCTTCAACTCTTTTAAACTTGTTCAAGTGTCCAACTAAGTGGAGTACAATTATAAAAAGTTTACCATAAAATAATTTCTAACTTGTTTCATTAGGCCAGTTTAGGAAGTTATAAACACTTTTTGTCTGACTTTCAACTTATTTTGCCGTTAGATTTGTTTCATTTGAGGTTGTTTGACCTGTTAGAGACTTAGTGATAAACAATGGACCCATTATTTTAGTAAATGGGTTGCAACCTTTTGACTAAGACCATATCTTTCTAAACCGGCAACCATCGACCTGGGGCGAGGCTAATGTCATAGAAAGTGACATCATTGAACTTTAGAGGATATATGTGATATTTATCATTTTTATCTTATGTACATTGGTTGAAATGCAAACAGTTTCCATGCTTTGAGAGGGACATCATACAACAACAACAACAACGATACCCAATCCCGCCTGGGCAGGGTATTGGGGATGAGAGGGACATCATAGAGTCTGCTTTTTTCATTCCATTTCAGTAGAAACAAGAAAAAAAAATAGTATCAGACAAGTGCAGTGAAATGCTTCTAACAAGAAAACTCATGCATTTCTAAAAAGTATGAAAAAATTAGAGCATGTTCTATTTTTCAAACACTGAAAAGAAGAGACAGTAACAACATACTGGAAAATCTCATAAAACCCAACTTACGTAGTTAAGTATGGGCAGGATTGGGTCGTATTTTTCTCACGCGATCTAAAAATGGATTAAAATCTATTTTTTAATGCACACGGCCTTACAAACTTTTTATCTAACTGAGATGCCAATCTTGCCACCATCCATAATTTACATAACTTTTGGATCATTAACTAAGAGCGTCTACAAAAGTCACATAATTCTATAGAGATAATCGGTTTACCTCAGCTAAGAAGTTGCTATCATACGAGGCATTCCAAAACAAAAGAACTAGACGTTTAGGTGCACCTGCGACTTTAACTTTGTTCTAGGTAAGGGTAGTTGAGAAGAAAAACTAACATGGACATAATATGAAGTGGCTGAATATACTTGTTAAATATGATGTTCTAGACATTACACCAAATTCTTTTATGCTGGCCAATGTTGCTAGGTAGTTTTTCTTCTCAACTACTCTAGGACAAAGTTAAAGTAGCAAGTGCACCTAAACGTCTAGTTCTTTTGTTTTGGAATGCCTCGTATGATAGCAACTTTTTAGCTGAGGTAAACCGATTATCTCTATAGAATTATGTGACTTTTGTAGACGCTCTTAGTTAATGATCCAAAAGTTATTTAAATTATGGATGGTGGCAAGATTGGCAGATAAAAAGTTTGTGAGGCCGTGTGCAGATTTTAGTTCATTTTTAGATCGCGTGAGAAAAATACGACCCAATCCTGCCCATACTTAACTACGTAAGTTAGGTTTTATGAGATTTTCCAGTATGTTGTTACCGTCTCCTCTTTTCAGTGTTTGAAAAATAGAACATGCTCTAATTTTTTCATACATTTTAGAAATGCGGAGTTTTCTTGTTAGAAGCATTTGTCTAATACTATTATTTTTTCTTGTTTCTACTGAGTTATTTTGGTTTTATTCTAGCTGTTTTGGCTGTTAAGAAAAGTGACTCATTTGCTGTCTCTGTTTGGTTTTATTTCTTGTTTCTCAGTTATATTATTCTTGGCTAAAGATTTGATGTCTCTGTTTCTCATTTGCAGATGCAATAATGTTCTCTATATGCGAGGTGTACCAGAGGATGAAGAAATAGAGGAGGCAGATCGTGACTAGCTGGTGGACACTCTTGCCGTTAGATCCATCGGTTTTACTTTCATTCTCTGGTTCTTGTATGGAACTACATGGAGATGTTATGATTTAAACGAAACTTAATTTAGAAAACCTGAACCTTTGATTGGCCACAAGTTTAACTAGGTGGATGTGGACCCCGTTCATCTTTGTTTAAGTATATCAGACAATGTTGTATGGTACTTGCTGTTTCTTTTCTAATGTTATGGCAAAAAATTAGAGATTACGAAACTGTAGTTGAATGTCACAAGTGCAATGATGACAAACTATCTTTTCCAAAATGACCAATACAAGCTAACAGTACACTGGGTTTCTTTGATGTCTTTCGATATTAGTGGGAAAAAGCTGGTTTTCGAAAAACTATAGAACTTGCAACAAATCGAATATAGTTGGTCCTGGTGCATGGTACAGTCTCTTGAATGTGGAATTACAAAGTTAAAGACACACTTATAAACAACACGTAACTCTAAAGGGCAACATAACTCGATACCAAAATCTAAAAAGTCAAAACCAATGCGGATAAATCGGTGATCTAAGTGATGATGGGTCAAGTTCTAGTGCCCGTATTCAGACTCTCTGACCCACCTCCACCGAGCTTAGCAGCAAGCCTCTGGCACCCTCTCATTGCTTTCAGCAAGGAGAGTGAGTTTCTCTGTCAACTGGGATGCCAAAGCGTGTAGTCGAGTTTGCTCAACATCATGGAAAACAATGGAATGTGTACGTTGACCATGTCTCACATGATGAAGTTGATCATTGATCATCATTTTATCGACTATGCAATGGGTTTGATAATCCCAGAGATGAAACATCTTCGAAAGCTGGTCAAGTTTTGGCATCCATAGCAGGAGGAATAGGTGGTAAGATAGGTCCTTGAAGCTTCTTCCTTGATCTTGTCTTTTAGCATATCCATGACATTTTCCCGGTTCCTAAGGGGTCTTGAGACATCAAGCGAGTTAATAACATTATATGATTTATCAAATTCGCCCTGGCCTAGGGCTCTAGTGGCTGCCATAACAGCATGATCCCCGACGTTTTCAGGATGATGATCAGGGAGCAGCCAACAAGTCTGATGGATGGCCTCTAGAAGTTCAAGATTAATATGCATGTGGTATGGGATCTGCCCTCCCCTTTCAAAGTGTACCTGCGTAAAGAGCATCTGTGAGGTTTTGATGTTGATGTTGCAATGCATTGAATACATATAAACATCTGTAAAATACTACACTTATAGCAAAAACTAAGAGTTAAACTTTGATAATAAATTCAATCATTTGGTAGCGAGAATTACCTTTTGAGAAACTTCTTGTGCAAGTAGGTCTTTCACACTACCACCGTGCGAGTATAACTCGGAAAGAAAGCGACGTGCTTCAGAGATAAGCCCAGCTCGAAAGGCACAAAGACCAAGCTGAGCCATGGATCTATTAAACAGTATCTTGGTTGAGCGGTCCATACGCCATAGATTATCCTGCAAGTCACTCGTAAGCAACAAGTCACGAGATTTAGAAAACTCATCCAAGATTGCATGGTGGTAAAGGTTACAAAGCATTGCTCGGGCCTTGGTTTTTTCGTCGCCTGCATGCTCGTGAATATAGGAAACCAACAAATCCATCAATGATCTACTGCTCTCTGGTAAATAAGGTTCCCGTCCCACAATTTCAGGAGTTTTTACAAATGAAGGTGGCTCCACAACTACTACACATTCAGACTCTTGTCCCCTCTCTGATAGTTTCATCCGCATAGCATTATAAACTTCCTGTGGTTTGTAATAAACAAGTTCAACAAGCCTTAACGCTACCTTGGCTGCAGCTTTATGGTTCCCAACACGTTCAAGATACTCGTGAACATTTTGAGCAAGCGCAAAAAGCAAAGGCTCATCACGAAGCCTCTCAACATACTCACGAGTATTATCAGGATGAATACACAGCAAGCTCTTAATAAATTCTTCATCTGCTTTCTCAAGAAAAGCTGTCAAATTTCCACAAATTCTTATCATATCCTCCTTGTTATCATCTTTCCGTGTCTTATAATTCTCACCAGGCTCCACCGAGTCAACAACCAGAATATTTGGATATTGGGTGAGGATGTCAAGTACAGAAAACATGTCGTGGACACACTTGTTCCATACATTTATCGGCATATTATACTCACTATAGGCATCAAACTGGGCAGATATAAGATTGAACAAAATCTCAAGCTTTTGGGCAGGTGTTTTCAAACACAACTGATCGACATGCTTACCCTTAATCACATATTCCTCGTGCAACTTACAGTACTTCTTTTTCTCCTTCTTCCTATTCTTCTTGTTCAATCTCTCTTCCAACGCCTTTTCATCAATGCTATAATCACTATCACTGTCACTGCCACAATGACCACCAGGACCACAAATACAATAGTAGTTACTAGTATATATCTGAGGGCACTTAATAGTAAGGTCTTCTTCCTCGAAACTTACATCAGATTCACTATATGAATCATCATCCTGTATAAAATAGTAACGTTATGATAAAGCTGTTTGTATTATATGTTTTATGGAATTTTTATCTTTTTAATGAAACGAACCTCGTAGACGATGTTACTCCAATATTTTGATGATGCCATCTTGTTATTTTTCAGATTAGAATCAAAGGAACCAAAGAAACTTCAAGAACAAATATTGAAATACAAATCTGCATGCAAAAATGAAAAAAAAAATTATAGATTTTATAAAATCATGCACCGGACCTCGGATCAGGGGGCCGGCCTATAAAATAAGGGAGTTGAATTTGAATAACTAGTAGAAAAACGTAAATAAAAGCGGGTTGATTAGGAGTGACTCAGAACCCACTAGTCACCCCTCCGCCCCTGCCTGGGACTAATAGTTATTAAGTGCATTTCGTTGAAACGATGGAAGATTTGTAACACAATTTTTGGACAAGGTGCATTTTTTTGACACAAATTACACTGCTGAGGAGAATTCGATGTGGTTCATAATCATAACGCACCTCCGGGAACACCTCTGGCTCCGCCGGTGGATATAATGTTTATTATCAATCAATCAATATATGAGATAAATTAATGTACCTGTAACACAATCGATGGTGGTAGAGAGAATGTGTTTAACGACCTATTTGTGAGGTTTTGATTTTGATTAGGGCGTATTTATAGTCATAGTATGTATCTTTATTAATATAGATTTAGTTTCCTATTAGATTAGAGTTATATTGCTTGTTCAACACGTTTGTTTTCCAAACACATACATACATAAGCTGGTCCAGTCATGCTATATTGTCTTTTCGCGAATTTGAAGAAAAAGAGTGACCTTTGTGCATATATTCTTGGATAAAGATTGCTGTTTGTGTGTTAGATATGCAGATGCAATAACGTTCTCTATTACGAGGTGATATGATCCAAACGAAACTCAATTTAGAAAACCCGAACCTTTTTTATTGGCCACAAGTTTAACTAGGTGGACGTGGATCCATTTTATCTTTAGTTTTATTATATCAGACAATGTGTATACTTGCTGTTTTTTTTTTTTTGCTTTTTTGAATGTCACAATTGCGATGATGGCATATGTCTTATCCAACAGTACACTTGGTTTTTAATATCTCTTTGGATATTACTAGTAATTAAGCAACCTCAAAACTATAGAACTGAGAATTGCCGGTGCTGCAGTTTGAACAAGTCGAGCCAAGTGTTGAAATCACATATATAACCGACGCTTTTGAATGTTAAAATCATATTAGTGAAAAAAGTTTAAATTGCATAGTGGACTGATCCAGTAATCTAACCGTGGCCCTAATTTAACAAGACTAAAAGGTACCTGCTAGAGAAATTAATAAAGATACGGAGAGCACAATTTCGACCATTCCATAAGCACACACAAAAAGAGAGTTTGAATCCATAATTAAAGTCTAAACATGTACCACAAGATAAATAAAAGCAATCAAGAAACCTTAAGTAGGATCAAAATCTAAAAAGTCAAAATCAATGCTAGTAAGTTGATCACAGTTGATGACGCAGCTTAGTGAATGGTCAAGTTCTAATGCCCGTGTTTAGTTTCTCTAGCCCGCCACCACTGAGCCTAGCAGCCTCTGTCGCCTTCTCATTTCTTTCAGCAAGGAGAGTGAGCTTCTCTGTCAACTGCATTGCCAAAGCATGCAGTCGAGTTAGCTCAACATCATGGAAAACAATGGACTGTGTAGGTTGATCCCATCTGGCATGATGAATTTGATCATTGATCATCATTTTATTGACTATGCAATGGGTTTGATAATCCCAGAGGTGAAACATCTTCGAAAGCTGGTCAAGTTTTAGGCTTTCGTAGCACGAGGAATAAGTGGTAAGATAGGTCTTTAAAGCTTCTTCCTTGATCTTGTCTTTTAGCATGTCCATGACCTTTTCACGGTTCCTAAGGGGTCTCCAAGCATCAAGTGAGTTGATAACCTCAAATGATTTATCAAAGTCGCCTTTGCTTAGGGCTTTAGTGGCTTCCATAACAGCATGATCCCGTACGTCTTCAGGACGGCGGCCAGTGAGCATCGCACAAGTCTGATGAACAGCCTCTAGAAGTTCGAGATTGATATGCATGTGGTATGGCATTTGCCTTCTCTTTTCCATACGTTCCTGCATAAAAATATCAGAGCATTAACATGAGTTTACTGACAAAAATATTAATTAATGACAAGTCACTCAATCGGTTAAACTTTGAGTTACACTGCGCATAGCAAAAACTAAGCGAAAATTTACTTGGTAGTGAAAGTTACCTGTTGAGGAGTCTTCCTACTATGAGAGACACCTTGTGCAAGTAGTTCTTTCGCCCTCGTCCCACCACGCGAGTATAACTCAGAAAGACAGCCGTGTGCTTCAGCGATAAGCCCTGCTCTAAAGGCACAAAGGCCAAGTTGAGCCATGGATCTATTAAACAGTATCTGGGTTGAGATGTCCATTTGCTTAACATTGTCCTGCAAGTGACTCATAAGCAACAAGTCCCGAGATGTAGAAAACTCATCTGAGATCGCATGGTTGTAAATGTCGCAAAGCATTGCTCGGGCCTTGGTTCTTTCATCGCCTGCATGCTTGTAAATATAGGAAATTAACAGATCCATTAATGCTCTACTCCTCTCCGGAAAATCAGGCTCCCGTTTCACAATTTCAGGAGTTTTTACACATGAAGGCGGCTCCATAACTACTTTAGATCTAGACTCTTGTCCACTCATTGATAGTTTCATCCGCATAGCATCATAAACTTCTGGTGGTTTGTAATAAACAAGTTCAACAAGCCTTAACGCTACCTTTGCTGCAGCTTTAGGATTCCCAACGCGTTCAAGATACTCATGAGCATTTTGACCAAGCGCAAAAAGCAAAAACTCATCACTAAGCCTCTCGACATACTCACTAGTAAGATCAGGATCAATACACTGCAAGCTCTTGAAGAATTCATCATCTACTTTCTCAATAAAAGCTGCCAAATTTCCCCAAATACGTATCGTATCCTTGTTATCATCTTTTTGTGTCTCATTCTGATCACCAGCCTCCACAGAGTCGTCAACTAAAATATTTGGATACTGCGCGAGGATATCAAGTACTACAAACATATTTTGGACACACTTGTTCCACACATTTATAGGCATATAATGCCCACTGTAGATATCAAACTGTGCAGAAATAAGAGTGAACAAAATGTGAAGCTTTTGGGCAGGTGTTTTCGCCACCCTTGTCAAGAAAGTCAACTGATCAACAAGCTCAAAACTTTTTGTCCCCTTTCTACCACGAGCAGCAACAATCTCTTTAAGCTTCTTGTTAACAATGTCCCATGTCGGATCCTTAAACTGATTATCCTTTGTTATATCTTTCTTATTCTTATTCATCATAGGTTTCTTGTCTTGATCCTCGATACTTTCGCTAACATTATTATTAATCGCATCATCACCATGCAACTTATCCTTCTTCTTTTTCTTTTTCAACTTCTCTTTCGACGCCTTACTATTACTACTAGCATTATTTTTGTGGCCGTATCTCTCAAGGGCCTCAGTTAGAGTAGCGGTTTCTTGCTCCTCGTCAACATCAGAATCATCCTCGTCATCATCCTGTATAAAATCGTAACATCATAAAAAAAGAATTTTTTATTGGAAATTGTCAGCTTAATATTAACCAAGTTTCATCCAACTAAATAACTCAAACATTATATTAATAACATAAAGCACCCAAAGTTTTAATATTGCTCCATTGTTGTATAGAACGGTTAAAATTAAAGAGGAATTTGACAAAGATACCACTAAAGTGTCAGTTTTTCAAGCGTTCATTGTGTACTTCTACCTCATCAATAACCAACCATCTCTTATGATAACCAATCCCATCTAACTAAATCCCAACTAACATAGATGTACAATCTAACATATATCGAACAAAATATGTATGATTCTTTCACATATAATATAGTCCTGCGTTTTTTCCAGTTTCCTCTAAAGCAACAAGCTAAAAGGGTACGTGTAGCGGCATTTAAAAGGGTGCACAATCAAATATAAAAATTTCACAACAATGAACATATATCGAACAAAATTCAAACTTCTTACTATCTGATGATTTATTTATTTATTTGTGAAACGAACCTGAATACGCCACAATCTTGAAGTCATCTTGTTATCTCTCAATTTATCAAAAACAAAACTATAAGAATAAATAGAAAAAAATACAGATTAGCCAACGTACAGGAACAACATAAAAAGTTTATATATTTGATAGAATGCTGCTGTCCCAAAATTATTGTGACCGTTTTACTCTTTGCTAATTAATTAAAGTCAGTAATAATAATTTCAAACAAGCGTAATATTGTAAACTTATCAAACTTCCCTATTTATTTTTAGTAGCGGACAATTAAATTAGTACATCACAAAAAGAAAACGTGGACTATTAATTTGAGACGAGAGAGTATTAGCATAAGAGATAAATATACCTGTAATCCACTGGATGGTGTTAGAGATCAGAGATGTAAGTGTTTAACAGCCGATCGAGTTGTGAGGCTTCAGTTATGTTTTTAGTGAGAAGGCGTATTTTAAATTTTTATATATGATACATTACTTGCACTGCAAGTTTCACTTGCTCATACTTGTTCACCAAGTTTATTTTGTCTACAAAGGAAAATCATATTTATCATTAATAAAACAATAAAAAAATCACGGAAATTTACGATTTCTTTTATTTTCTCAATTGTTGTTAAAAAAAATTCGCAGGGTTTAGAAAAAGTCTCACTCAATGTAACAAGACTATCGCTTAAGTGTTGTTAAACTGTCACTAAAAGTCGAAAAGTCGAGAAGATATTTTAGTGAACCAAAAAATATCAATCAATATGGTCTTCATATACGATGAAAAAAGCTTTGACAAATACAAATAGTTCGTTTCTAACAAAGTTACAATATTATAAACTTATCATGCATTATATATGCCAAGTACAACAAATTGGATAAAGTTCTTCCAGATTAAAATCTATTTTTTCTTACGACTTTCGATCATTAAGTTTCGAGAAATCCCGTCATCTTAAGAATAAAATCTCTAATCTTCAACGTCTCTCCTTTTCCTACGCAAATAGAATATGCTACCTTCTCAAAAAGTCTTCGACTCGATATGATCACATGAGGCGGAATTATATCTTCTTCAAACAAGTCACATTCGACCGCAGATTCTTCAAAATTGAATAAGTTAGATTTCTTTTCCGGGATACTTATTGGAAGCGATGATCTCTTCTTCTTCCTTTTTCGCTTTAACTTGTTACATTGAGGTTTTTCGAAGTCGTAGGAATAATCTTGTTTGCTCCATACTTCGACTTCCACAAATATCACCTCGGATTCTTCAAGTTCTTCATCCATATCTTTGAGGGAAGAGAGAAAGGGTGAAATATTGCAAAAATGGTGTGAAAAGAATGAAACTTATATAGGTCACAAGATGATTCGTATAAGTCACATTATGCCATTAAATGTAAGGGTTTGTTCTTCAAAGTCTTTTATGAGAAGTCTTTGGGTATAATTAAGACAAAGTCTTCACACTACACTTTCTTGTAGCATACATCTTTTTCATCATATAATTCTTGTGTATCCAATAATTAATTGACTTTGATATTTCCCTATGTCATTATGAAGATTTAAATATCATCTACTAGCATGGTTCTAAAACGCGCGTAAAGGCCTCGCAAAGGCGTGACCTCCACGCCACGCAATAGATCAAGGCTTGACGCGAGATGAGGAGTGAAAAAAAGTGATAAAACGTGATGCGTGGAGACTTTTTTGAATTCAGGTTAGATAAAAATCGTATTTTTATATAGAAATGAAAAAGATTACTAGTTTCTTGATTTTATTCCTTATGTATGACACTTTTTGTAAACTCAATATATTTGTAATATGATATATATATATATAAATTTATAAATATTTTCATATTTTGTGCAGCCTTAAGTCACGCCTTAAAAGCGCCATGACTCGCCATGGCTCGCAAAGGCGTGAGGCTTGGTCATGCCGCCACTCCACGCCTCACGCTATTTATAACCTTGTCTACTAGTATTTACTTGCTTATGTAAGACTACATTTTCGTTGAACTTTCGATGTTATTTGACTTGAGAAACGTAATTTGAATATAATTTCAAAAAATTTACTTACCAAAAACTAATCTAAACTATTAGGCTAGACGGAGTGGGTGTTTTTTCATCACACCACCACCATTCACCATGGTCACTCCCATTCCACCCCCATATAGTCACGCGCGAGTTGGTCTGGTGAGGGTGAACCACTCACCGTGTGGTGAGTGATAAATGTGGGCCTATTATCACTTTCATTTACACACAAATTAAATAAAAAAATGGTTGATAAGGTGAGTTTGGTGAGTAAGTTGAGTTGTTATTAAGTGTGTTTGGTGAGTGATAAAGTTGGAGAGAGAAAACTGATGTGACGCTGACGTGTGAGGTGAAAACATCACCACCACTCCATCTAGCCTTATATTTCGTTCTAGTCGTCAAAAATTTAAGAGTGTGATTGATTGAATAAAGACATAAACTTGTTTTCAATGATTATACTATGCATACCCTTATTTGCATGATAGGCGCTAGTCGGCATGGGCGGCTCACAAAGTTCCTAAAACTATTTTTATCAGTCACCGCAAAAAACATTTTTTTTATCGGACACATCAGCTTTCTCTCTCATACTTTTTACCCTCACTATCTCTCACACTTCACTATTATCAATTACAAAACCCATTACCGGACACATTATTTTTTTTTATTAAAAACTAAAACTTTTATTATTTATAAATTAAAAACGTAAATATACGTAATTAAAAACGTAAACACTACATAAATAAATAAATAAACATAAACTAAAATGTATTTTGTTGACACATTTTGATAGTAAAAATGAAAACGGAAGTAGAGAGTATATAATTTGAAGTTTTATTTAAAAATGTTGAAGTTTAAGAGGTATTTATAGATAGATAAAATAGTAGTGGGGAAACTTTTTTATATAATATACATATAAGTTGTTGCACACAAAAAGGCCCCGTCTTAAAAGAGTTTCCGGTACCGCCTCTGCTAGTTGGGCGCTCGTGTACCGTCTAACAACTAATCGATTAGGCAAGGATTAACCGGGATGAAACTTTTTATATACAAAATGTATAGCATCAACGATATGATTCAAAATATATACTTTAAGGTTCAAATTTTCAGAAACCAATTTTCGAATTCAATTAGTGTCATTGGCATTCTCCAACCAAATGGCCCTAAGTTTTATAGTTATAAAAGATTTTAGCTTGAACTCTGTAAGCTTAAGCTTAAACTTTATAATTATAAATCAGTTGACTAACTAAAGCTATCACATTTTTGTTTTTACAAAGGAAAAAAAATACCAACAACTATACTTACAAGACTTTTGATAATAGTAAACTTTTTAATAAAATTCGTTAATTTTAATACATAGTTAGAGGGGAGGGAGTGGTGGTGTTATGGCTTCTTGCCAAGCCATGGCGCGAGATTGAGCCATGGCGCACCACTCCGTGGTTCGCGCCAAACACTCTCGGGCCGTGGCTAACAGCCCACGCGATCGATAATTTTTTTTTTTTTGAAAAATAGCCGTTGGGGGGAGTGAATATTTGAAAAAATACCCCCAAAACCCTATTTTTACCCCTTTAAAAATCCTATAAATACCTCATTTATATTTTATAACTTCACACACAATTTTTATACCAATTTTCTCATCTTTCACTCAAAAAAATGAATCCCAACCCGAATTGGATTTCCGGTATGCTTACCGACCCAACCAA
>BQNB010117466.1:0-21169 GCA_026074375.1 Tanacetum coccineum
AAAGCGATAGTTTTATTTATTGGAAAAATAGATTCGAAACGTATGTAAAATCAAAAGATCTTGATCTTTGGCATGTTATTACATATATACAATCATATACTATAATCTCCAAGTGCGACGCAAAACATTTTGCTTCGATTTACTTAACATTATCACAATGTTTTTAATAAAGTTTCCATTTTTAGAAAGCTTGTCGAAAGTAAAGATAATATAACCCAAACTTAGTATTTTATCTTAGTTTAACTACCATTACGAATCTTTTGCTTGTTATAGACTATATTCAAAAGTATACACAAGTTTGACTTTCAAAAGTAAAACTTCGTGGTTGACTTTTTACCCAAAAATAACCCAATCTTGACTCGGCCATAAAATCTTCGTTTTTTAGGAATACAAGGCCTTACCTAAATCAAAACGTACCTTAGAACATTCTTTATCATATAAAAAAGCCTAATTTTAGATTCAAAAATTTCTTCGATATGCTATGGTCCCCAAGGTCAAACTTACTGGTCCAACAATGGTCAACAAAAGTTAACACAAAGTCATACCAAAACTCATTTTTACCAAAATCTAACCATTCCAATATGTTTAACTAGTCTAAAAACATAACTAAAACTATCAAACATATATTCATACTTGAAACACTTTCAAAGCTATTTTGCACTTGAATCAACTAGCTACAATCACATATAGGTAATAACCATCTAATTAATCAACACATAATAACAAGTAAACACTTACAAAGCTAGAACAAGACTTGACTTCGCTTCCCCCATGACCAAACCGTACGGACGAACACAAAGACCAAACCAAACAACCTTTCCAAACCAAACCACTTCAATATAACAACAATCTATCAACTAGAAACACTTCCTTATACACCAAATGAATAGAAATTGACCAAAAACCCAACTTCTTAAATACTCATTGCATGTGAGGTTTCTTTAGTGGGATTTGTAGAGGATTGAACAAGGATTAAAATGGTATAATCGGATTTAAATGCATGTAAGTAACAAATTTTTGACAATGATTTGTGTGTGTGTGTTTGAGTTCGACGGCAACAAGGAGAGGAGAGAAAGAAAAATGGAAATTTTGTAAAAGAATGAAGTGTATGTGTGTGTGTTGTTTATATAGAAAGAAACTTTGACCATTTGACAACTTTAGCCCCTCCTTTCATAAGTCCTTGCAAGTTTAATACAAAATGGTTATATTTTCGTTACTTAGCCGGCTAAAACACGGGTAACATCACGTTTGTAAATATTTTAAATCCGTCCCACTAAATATAGTTTAAAACCTTTAATAAAACGTTAAACCTCGTAAAACACGACCTTTAAACACGGTTTTTACAAAAACTCGGGGAAACGACGAAAAATACAAAATTAACATATTTACGCTCTCGGAGCAATAAAATAAATTTTTCTGACTTTCTTAGATGCTAAAAACAAATAGAAACTAAATCACGGAATGAAATTCACCAATAAATGGAAATTCTCATCAACCACATATAGCATAACGACTATAATTATTTACGTAATTAAAAATAACTATCTTAGGCTAGGGATAGACGTTGACCTGAAACTCGGGTTGTTACATTCTCCCCACCTTTAGGGAGTGACGTCCTGGCACTCAGCTCGTCTCATCCACTCTCTCTGCTTTGTCCTTACTTGTAAAGAGATGAGGGTACTTCTTCTTAATCTGATCCTCACGTTCCCAAGTAAATTCTGGACCTCTTTGCGAATTCCAACGAACTTTAACTATAGGTATCTGACTCTGCTTAAGTCGCTTAACCTCTTTATCAACAATATCTATTGGTTCCTCAATCATATGCAACTTATCATCAAGTTGAATTTCTTCCACCGGAACTACAACATCACCTTCCGCTAAACACTTCTTAAGATTCGAAACATGAAAAGTACTATGAATTCCCTTCAATTCTTTAGGCAACTCCAACGTATAAGCTACAGGACCCACTCTAGCTATAATCTTAAATGGCCCAATGTAACGTGGACTTAACTTCATTCGCTTTTTGAAACGCATAACACCCTTCCATGGGGATACCTTGAGCAATACCATATCACCAACTTCATATTCTAACGGCTTAAGTCTTCTATTCGCATAACTCTTCTTGCTACTACGAGCAGTTAATAAACGATTCTTAATCTGGACAATCTTCTCAGTCGTATCGCGGATCAACTCTGGACCGGTGAGTTGGTTGTCCCCAACCTCACTCCAGCATACAGGTGATCTACACTTTCTTCCGTACAAAGCTTCATATGGTGCAGCCTTAATACTTGCGTGATAACTATTGTTATATGAGAACTCGACCAATGACAAATGGCGATCCTAGCTATTTCCAAAGTCAATTACACAGGCACGCAACATATCTTCCAACGTTTGTATTATCCTTTCACTTTAACCATTCGTTTGAGGGCGGTAAGCGGTACTCATATCTGAATTTGTCCCCAACGCCTTCTGAAGCTATCTCTAGAAATTTAACGTAAAATGGCTATCTCGATCCAAAATGATCGAATCAGGTACAACATGCCTACACACTATTTCCTTCAAATACAGTCGTGTGAGTTTCTCCATACTATCCATTTTCTTCATAGGCAGGAAATGAGCTGATTTGGTCAGTCGGTCGACAATAACCCAAATCGTATCATACCCACTCGGCATTCTCGGCACGTATCCTCAAAGGCAATGTCACTCACAAAGAACCATAGTAACTCTTTCTTCCCAAATCCAAACATGAATCTAGGTGTTGCAGCAAACCCCAACCGCTATCTGATAGCTCGCCTAAATTTTCGCACTAATCAAACACTTACTGACATATGTGGCAAATAGTCCGAGCTCTCAATTTGGCCACCTAACAACAACTTTAAACTTGATACATCTTTATCCGATCTCGAAAATGGGGGGGTGATAAGAATACTTGGACTTATGCGACTCATGCATAACCAAATCTCTCAATCCACCGAATCGCGGCAACCAAACACGATTCCCAAAACAACGTGTTCCATCAGGGCGAAATTCGAATATCGGCTTAATCAATCTCCCCAAATTTTTTGCTTTTACATTCTTTCTTTTCATGGCTTCTCCCTGAGCTTCACGAATCTGCTTCGGTAAATCATTGTGAACAGTCATCATCAAAGCTCGAACACGCAATGGCTTTTCCCTTCCCTTCCGACTTAAGGCGTCAGCCACCACATTCGCTTTTCCAGGATGATACCGAATTTCACAATCATAATCACTCAACAACTCAATCCACCTTCGTTGTCTCAAGTTCAACTCTTTCTGATTCAAAATATATCGTAGGCTCTTGTGATCGGTGAAAACCACACACTTCGTCCCATACAAATAATGTCTCCATAATCTAAGAGCGAAAACAACGGCTCCTAACTCCAAATCGTGAAGTAGTGTTAAATTCTCATCAAGGACCTTTCAATTGTCTAGAGAGCAACCTATCACTTTCTCTCTTTGCATCAAAACGACTCCATAACCCTTAAGAGATGCGTCACAATACACCATGAAATCTTTCGTTCCTTCGAGCAACGCTAAGATCGGTGCACTACACAACTTCTCTTCACAACTTTGAAAAGTCTTCTTCTTTTTTTCCCCCACTCGTATTTCTTAATTTTTCTGAGTCAACTTAGTCAGTGGCTTAGAAATTAAAGAAAATCCTTCAATAAACCTCTGATAATACCTAGCCAATCCAAGAAATTACCTCACCTCTGTTGGCGTTGTTGGTGCAGCCCAACTCTTAATGGCTTCAATCTTGGCAGGATCAACATGAACACCTCTATGATCAATCACATGACCCAGAAATTGTACCGAATCTAGCCAAAAATCACACTTCAAAAACATAGCGTACAATCTCTCTTTCTTTAGCAGCTCCAGAATAATCTTCAAATGCTTTCCATGCTCTTCTTCGTCCTTGGAATAAACCAAAATATCATCGATGAACACTATGATAGAAACTTATTCAAAAGATATGGCTTTGCATACTCAGTTCATCAAGTCCATAAACACAGCATGAGCATTAGTCAATCCGAACGGCATTACTTGGAACTCAAAGTGACCATACCGAGTTCAAATGCAGTAAACGAATATTCTTCCACGTTGATGCTAACTGGTGATATCCGGATCGCAGATCGATCTTAGAATACACGCTAAGAACCTTGCAGCTGATCAAATAAATCATCAATTCTCGAAAGAGGATAACGATCTTGAAAAGTCCAACTTGTTTAAACAACCTCGCATAATCTATACACATCCTGAAGATCCATCTTTCTTTTTCATAAACAACACCGGTGCTCCCCACGATGATGAACTCGGACGAATAAATCCTTTCTCCAACAGCTCTTGTAATTGTACCGACAACTCTTTCATCTCAGACGGTGCCAATCTATACGGTGCACGCGCAACAGGTGCGGCCCCCGGTACTAGATCAATTTGAAACTCTACTTGCCTTGGTGGTGGTTGTCCTGGCAGCTCCTCAGGAACACCTCAGGAAAGTTACGAATTACAGGCATGTCTTCATCGTTTATCCAACGATTTCTTCTTTGTAACGTTGCCAAAAACAAATGACAAACCTTGATCGACATACTTACGAGCCTTGATACAACCGAAATAATAATTTCAATCGAGATCCACCTTTGTCACCTTCAACTGTCAACATTTTATTCCCATACGATATACGAACAACTTTCTCGCCATAGACGATAACGACATCGTGCTTGACAAGCCAATTCATACTCAATCAGCATAAGATCAATTTCAAAAATATGATTCACTAAACTCAAAGTGCAACCTTTCAAAATAGTGTTCGTACTAACTCTACTTCATAACTATCCTCTATTTTAATCAGTTTGATATCGAGTAATGAACTAAATCTTGTGTTAACAAAACTTCTATCAAAACCAAAATCAAATAAAATAGAAGCATAACGGTTATTTAGCAGAAACATACCAGTAACCACATTCGGACCTTTCGGCTTAGCGTCCTTAATAGCATAAGCTCGACCACGAACTTCTCCAACTTCTTCTTGCTTCACCTTCTTCGGACATCGGTTCCTAGTATGACCTTGCTCACCACAATCATAACAAGTCCAAATAGGTTGAGTGTTAGCACCCGTAGCAACACTCTTCTCCCTACAATACCTTGCCTTATGTCTAAACCTTTCCCATACTTGGTAGACATTGATCGTACTACTGACCAACATTTCGAGTAAACACGTTTCCTACAAAGGAAGCTTTCCATCAGTAGGAGAGGTAACCATGGCTCACACGTTTCCTTGCCTTTGGTTATTCTGCAAAGTTTGATGTGAGTTATCCCTTTGGTTGCCCTTACCACTACTATTTCCGACCTGAAGGTCTTTTCCCACGTTTCGCTTCTTTAACCTTTCTAAAATTCTTTCATTTCTAGCATGCGGCTTCTCTGCTCCATCAACTTATAAGCATACGTACTGCTTCAGTTCAATCAACAACAGGCTTAGAAGATGTCACTTCACCCTTGATGTTATCCATTAGTCCTCAAATATAAACATCAACCTTCACCCTTTCAGATTCTACCATTCTCGGACACATCAATGCAAGCTCGTTGAACCTCTAAGTATAAGCAACAATGTCATACTCCTTAAACCTTAAGTTCCACAACTCATGCTCCATAAGTTGTATCTCTTCTATCGAACAAAACTCAGCAGTCATTAGTTGCTTCATCTCAGTCCAAGGCATTTGGTTTACAGTCTCCAAACCCATAGTTGTAACTTTAGTTTTCCACCAAGTCAAAGTTGGTCCTTCCCAAAAATGTAGCAGACAGTCAAACTTACCTTCTTACCCCGGGGCACAATCACTGAATCGTCGAAAAAAACACTCTACTCTCAGTTTTCTCACACACAACCTTCTAATTCAATAGCTCCTTCAATCCAATTGAAAGGTAGCAGGATTCACCTTCATAAACCCATCAAAAAGTGCACTCACAACAGCAGTGTGCGGTGACTCGACCTCTAACCTGGCCACAGATCCACTATACGTCGTTCCTAAGTTCGCTTGCCTTGCCCTCCGCTCAATAGCAATAGCGGCATCAAGCACTTTTCCTTGATCCATCGGCAAAAGCAGCTGAGTCATATGTGCAGACTTTGGATGCCATGATTCGTCACGTCCACACAGAAACCAAGCGGTAGCATATCATAACAGATACTCATAAGCATGATATAATGACAAATCAACACAACATACAACAGTCACCAACCTCAGTATTAATCAAAAGAAGTCATATCATTTTTATCACAAAGAGTTAATACATTAGTTACATTGTTTCATAAAATTAACAAATATTACAACCAATAGGTACTAGTTCAATACAACGAGGACTCGTTTAAAGTGATTACACAACAAAAGAAACTACAATTGAAACTAAACTACTACACATCAGGAGGAGATCCTTGCGGCTCAGACAAAGGACTCTTCTCATCTTCAATCGGAACATCAATAGCTTCATTCGGTCTTTCTTCAAACACAAATCCCCTACGAATCATCTCTTGATAGAACTCATGAGCTCGAACCCTAGTCCAATAGAGATCTCTCTCGACTCGTTCATTCTGCATACGAAGGAATGTGTTGCTCAACCTTGCTTCTTCAAGTTCCTTCTTCAGTTTCTTACACTCAGCTTTTTCTTTAACATTCTCGAGCTTCTCAACCAACTTTTCCATTGTTGTAGTTCCTTGTTCCACACTAGAACGCACTTCATTACCCAAATCCAAAATTAACTTACCGTAAAACCTATCCTTTGCCTCTCCTTTCTTCTTGACCAATGCATGCGCCGTCTCGCGACCACATAATCGTCTCAAAAAATTGACCATTCGACCAAAAAGAGAGTCAATATCCCGTCTCATGAAGCCAGGTAGCAATCTATCACCATCCTCTCGAGGAATAGCGGCAGTAGACGATTCACCTACCTCATAGACACTAACAGGAACAGTCTCATCCTCATGCTCAATTGGATTCTCAACCTCAATCTCATTATCAGGTTCAGACTCAGAAGCAGGCGGCGGAGGATTAAGAGGATCCACCTCTTCGTAAGGATATGTCAACTCCGGCTCATTCTCATCTTCCTCAATGTCGATCTCCATATCATCTTCATCTTCTTGAGGATCTTCTTCTTCCTCAAATTCGTCTTCTTCCGGGTCTTCGTCTTCATTTTCTAAGACATGTTTGGGAACAACAGGAGCATCATCATGTTGATTCGGCTCAACAACGGGTACATCATGATCATGATCGGGAGGAATCACATTCACCATGATAATCTAGAAAATATCATATAATACTTACTTAATAGCGTATCACTTCTTATTATTATCGGAACACTATTATCAAAATAACAGTTCGCATAAAAGCGCAACAAACAAAAATTTACGATTCGCGACATTCTCGATCCGCATATATCTTAGTTATATTTCAAACATACATAATGGTAGTTATCATATAATCACATGACATTTTATGCATACAACACATGCACAAATGCACCAATACATAATACTTTATGCATAAAACACATGCATAAATATCCATACTTAACCAATCACACATATAATACATACATAAATATACTTACACGTAACAATTAATAAATGTACCTTAAATGTAACAAATAGCAACGAGGAGTATCGGCGTGCGTGTAGAAGCGTCATAGTTTAGGTTTTTCAAAAGACTCGACCTAGTTCCTTACAATCTTAGACTCTTGACATTACTTTGATATCTAAAATGACTACAATCCAAGTTTTGAAAACAACCTAGTTCTCTACAACCGAAGCTCTTGATACCAATCTGTAACACCCGCCCCGAGGGGCATCGGATTGCGCAGCGGAAATTAGCAATTTGGTGTTACTAAAATACATGCCCGACGCCTGACGATAGATAGAAAACACTCAGAATAAACATTACCAACATGTGTTCCAAAATTATTCAGAGTTAAAAGAGCGTTTAGGTCCCACAGAATCGTAACCACCGTCTATTACAAACCATGAAAAACATATTGTTTTCAAATAAAAGACATTGTTTTAAACACCACATGAGATATTGTTTTTGAAAGACCGGAACACACAAGAAGTCTTTCCATAAAATCCATCACCACACGCACGACACCTCCACGCCATCGTTGCCTTCAGCCTTGGTTACCTAGGATAAAACATGTTTAAAACAACCGCCCGCGTCAACAACAAAGTTGAGTGAAATTCATAGAGTTTAAATTAATCAATAAGTAAAAAACTTTGAACACATTATTAGTTCTTGGGAAAAAGCAACAAATGCAATGTATAGCAACTTATTTTCTTTCACGCAATAAGCTCATGACACCGAACTTTAACAAAACATATGGTATTTCATATGCTAAAAGGTGCCCCACCAAATAAGGGTAATTGCATATACCTACTAATTTCTAATAACAATATTCTGTTTGAACAGGGAGGTCAACAAGTGATTCAAACCTCGGACAGGGTTGTCAAACCCAATACATCTATTTAATGCATTAGCGTTTACCTCTCAACAAGGCAATTAATAACGGTCATGAAATAAGGACTTCAACAATAAGCAACTTCTGTGGAACAATGACGATAATCGGTCCAGCATACCATCAACATCAAAATGTGTTCGATTTATTAAACAAATGTGTATCCCCCTTCGCGTTTAAAAATATTTAAAAGAATTTAATGCGAGGCTATGAACTCACCTTAAGCAAATGATCCAAATCTATTAATCAATCAACAAGCGCAATAAACTTCACGTCTCAACCGCGACCTATATAGTACATATATAGCGGCACGTGACTAAAAGTATAGCATATCATACATATATATATATATGCGTATATATATATATATATATATATAAGATATATTTATATATATATATAATATATATATATATATAAAATATATATATATATCACTATTACATATATACAATCATATACTAGAATCTCCAAGTGTGACGCAAAACATTTCGCTTTAACTTACTTAACAATATCACAACGTTTTTAATAATGTTTCCATTTTTAGAAAGCTTGCCGGAAGTAAAGATTTATATAAGACCCCCCCAAACTTAGAGATTCATCTTATTTAACTAACATTACGAATCCTTTGCTTGTTATAAACTATATTCAAAAGTATACGCAAGTTTGACTTTCAAAAGTCAAACTTCGTAGTTGACTTTTTACCCAAAAATAACCCAATCTTGACTCGGCCATAAAATCTTCGTTTTTAGGAGTTACAAGGCCTACCTTATATCAAAACGGACCTTAGAACATCCTTTATCATATTCAAAAGCCTAATTTAGATTTCAAAATTTTCTCGACACGCTATGGTCAAGTCAAACTTTCTGGTCAACAAAAGTCAACACAAAGTCATACCAAAACTCATTTACAAAAATCCCCATACCATTCAACATGTTTAACTAGCCTAAAAACATGTACTAAAACCATCAAACTCATGTTCATACTTGAAATACTTTCAAACCCATTTTGCACTTGAATCAACTAGCTACAATTACATACATGTAATAACCATCTAATTAATCAACAAATAACAACAAGTAAACACTCACAAAGCTAGAACAAGACTTGACTTTGCTTCCCCCTTGACCAAACCGTACGGACGAACACAAAGACCAAACCAAACAACCTTTTCAAACCAAACCACTTCAAAATAACAATAATCTAGCTACTAGAAACACACCCTTATACTTGAAATGACCAAGAATCAACCAAAAACCCAACTTCCTCAAAACTCAATGCATGTGAGGTTTCTTTAGTGGGATTTGTAGAGGATTAAATAAGGATTAATATGGTGTAATTGGATTATAAAGCATGTAAGTAACAAATTTTTGACAATGATTTGTGTGTGTGTTTGAGTTCGACGGCAACAAGGAGAGGAGAGAAAGAAAAATGGAAATTTTGTAAAAGAATGAAGTGTATGTGTGTGTGTTGTTTATATAGAAAGAAACTTTGACCATTTGACAACTTTAGCCCCTCCTTTCATAAGTCCTTGCAAGTTTAATACAAAATGGTTATATTTTCGTTACTTAGCCGGCTAAAACACGGGTAACATCACGTTTGTAAATATTTTAAATCCGTCCCACTAAATATTTCAATAAAACTTAAACCACCGTAAAACAACGACCTTTAAAACACGGTTTTACGAAAAACTCGGGGAAACAAATACAAAATTTAACATATTTAGCTCTCGGAAGCAATAAAATACATTTTATTTTTTGACTTTCTTAGATGCAATAAAAAATAAAAAAAAAAATAAAAACAAATAAAACCCAAATCACGGAATGAAATTCACCAATAAATGGAAATTCTAATCAACCACATATAGCATAATGACTATAATTATTTACGTAATTAAAAATAACTATCTTAGCTAAGGATAGACGTTGACCTGAAACTCAGGTTGTTACAACTCCCTAGTTGTTTTCTCTGATTTTATTGCATGTCACCCTCGTTAGTGTAATGTGTAAGTATTCCCTAATTCAGCAGTGGTTTGGTCAAGTCCGTTATCTACGTGACAACCTAGACGGTGGTTACCTGCAGACATCGCTCACATCCAATAGTAAATTCACGCGCACTAAATACTTAATTCGGAATTCACCTCAAGGTGATCTAGATATAAAGATCTAATCACAAGTATCCTCTAACCTACTCATGTTTCCCTAAACGTCTATGCTATGACATGAAGATCAAATAGCTAGTTTTCTAAAGCCTAACGCGCACACCACTAACAAGAAGCAATAATAAAAGAGATGAACAGCTAAGTTTCATTCAATCATAAGAAAACACATATAAATTTAGCCAAGCATGTTAATTGAAAGCGAAGAAAGATTAATCAAACAACACATATACATATTGAATGATTAAAAGAGTAAAGGAACTTCACTTCAATTGAACATGGAGTAACAATGAGTACAAAAGGGCTATAAAACCTTTAAAATCGACCAAAATATCAGCTACAAGGTTCTCCTAAGTTTCCTCCCGTTTTCCACCAACAAATATGAAAAATAAAGGTTGTATATATAGAAAATCGATCCTGATGGCGTCATTAGGGTTTCCTGACGCCGTCAGCCCGCCGAATATTTCAAAGGGTTCTTCTTGTTGACTATTGTGACACCGTCCCGCTTCGGGTTGATGTCGTCACCATGCAATCCTGACGGCGTCAAGATAAATTTCTGACGCCGTCTCCACCCTCTGAGAAGTCGCACTTTTGATTAAAAACTCTACTTTCTGGGCACTTTTAGTGAAGGTGTTAGAATGGAAGTCGCAAGCTTGAAGTGTAATGTTTTTCTTCAATTTCTTCCTGAATCGAGCCCAAGTCACGTTCTTTTCCTCCAAATGCTTCCAAAATGCTAAAACATAAAAAAGAAACGATTAAGTATAATATTTGGGCACATTTGCATGATTTTAGGGGTTAAATGACCCTGAAAAAAGTGTATAAAATGACACCCATCAGTACTTCACGCTTTGATCTTTCCATCATTCTTAAACTCAAGGTCAACCAACTTAAATAGTCATTTGATAAAAAAGTTTGTGAAGTAAAAAGAAGTTTTAGGGGTGTTTGTCCAATTTTAAATAGAAAGAAAAGAAACATTGGATAAATGGTATATTTGGGTATTTCTCATGTGATGGATAAAAGGTTTTGCCTCTCATGATTTGAATTTCAAAATTCAAATTAAAGTGTTCAGGGTGAGTTGTCACTATATGAAAGTGAATACATTTAAATTTCAAATTCAAATGTTATGATAGGCTTATGTATGTAATAGGATGGGTTAGAAACTAACCATGGTTAAGTGAAGAGTTGGCATGAGTTACGAAGAAGGAATACGCCAAAATAATATCCCAAACTTAGGGAGAAAGTGTAGATGTTGTGAGGGGGAATTTGAATTTCAAATTTAAATGCGACAAGTGTAAAAGATGTGAGTTGTGTGTGAGTTGGCAGAGGAAGTGAAAGAGAAGTGATGGTGATGTGATATAAGGGAGCCTAAGATATCTAATTCAAATTTAGAAAATGAATGTTAGGAGAGGGTGAGTTGGCAAAGTGTGTAGGAGAAGTTTGGGTGTGAAATGACAAAGTGTGTTGGGGCAACATTGACTAAGATCTCATTTATATTTTAACGATGACAAATAAACGTTCGCAACACTTCAAATCACAAATGATAGCCAAAAAACTGCCAAACCCCATACAAGGGTTTGGCGCACTAGGCACGCGCCAACACGTGGCCAGCACGCCAGACTCGAAGTTGGTTTTAGTGGTTTTTGCTCATTGACTTTCCTCTTACCCGACACATGTGGATCTTTTATTAAAGGTATGTACATGATACTTGAGCAATTGGAAACACTTAAAACGAGGTCCATACTTAAAAAGGAGATCAAACAAGTCCTATGGTTTTCAACAAAACACCAATTTATTTTCTTTATCAATTGCCTCCAGTCAAGGCTAAAACTCTTTTCTAAACCTAGTATAATCATACGTTCAACATACCATCAAATGAAAGTATTCATTTGACCATAATCCGGATTTACATTATCTCTAATCACGTAACGGGTTTTACTCCCTTATTGATCAAATTAAGTCAAATGTCACTTTGCGTAAATTCATCATTTCCCTTTACGGGATATGCTTTACTTGAGATGCAAAGCACTTAGCTTGTTTGAATCAAGATGATTAGTGATCATGTACATTATTTATAATCATCAATCAAGTCTTAATGACTATTTGAGTTGTGAGATTATACTTTAATTCTTAACACTTCCCACACTTGAATGATTTACAAACTCCCACACTCCCTACACATCTCTTACACATCACTCCCCACTAAACATTCCATTAATCATTTATTAAACCCTTCTTCCCAACAAATGATTATACACACTCTCCTACACAATCCTATAAACATTCTTCCACTTCCCAAATCATTCCTTAATCGTTATTTCCTAACTCTTTTTTTTCTTAATGGCAATATGATTCACCTACATAATCAATCCTTTGATTATCATCCTCTCCACCTTTTTCACAACCTTAAACCTTAAGCCTTCACCATCTAAATCTTCCCAAGCTTATACCCACATGTAACAACTCACATTTCCTTACACAATGTACTCTCTTGTACTTGTTGTCTCCCACATTCTAAACATAGGCTCCTATGTGTCCAATCACAACATTCTCACCAACACATTCTCTATTCATTCTCTTCTTCACTCACTCACTCACACACACACTCATTTGAATTTCAAATTACATACGCACACACTCAAAGCTTTCTCTATACTCTTTATTCACACACTCTCTAGTTTGAAATTCAAATCTCTCTCACTCACACACACACCCACTCACCCATCTTCTCCGACACACTTTGCCAACTTACCTTTCCTAACATTCAAATTTTAAATTTTGAATTTGAGCTAAGGCTCCAAACCATCACATCATTTCCAACTCACTCTTAACTTACAACTCTTACATAACACAATTTGAATTTGAAATTCAAATTTTCCACCTCACAACATCCATCATTTCTCTCTAAGAAAAAGCATATTCTTTGACATATTCTTTCTCTCTTAACCATTCCAACTCACTCACTCGACCATGGTTAGTTTCTAACTAATCTAATTACACATTAGGAATACCCAATATACCCTTTGTCAAATAGTTCTTTTCTTTCTCCTTGAAATTGGACAAACATCCCCAAAACTTCAACACTTCACAAACGTTTTTATCAAATGGCTATTTGCGTTGGTTGACCTTGAGTATAAGAATGATGAAAAGGTCAAAGCGTGAAGTACAATTAGGGGTTTAGCGAGAACGTGTATTTAAAACTCCTAAAACCCAAGTCAGGTCTTTGGCGCGCTGGCACGCGGGCAGCGTGCAAGTCTCAAAATGGATTTTACCATTTTGGGTTCTTGGCCTAGAAATACCCTTCCTTCGCTCTTGTATTCCTCACATCTTGCCATTCTTTCTTTCTCTTTATTTCTCTTCTCCTATCCTTTAAGTCTAACACCTCTTGTGTTTTAATCTTCTCAATTATATCATTCTATTAAAGAGAACACATCTCCGCAAGAAAGACACACAAGTACCTAATCCACACTTGTGTGTTATAAGTCAGGGGTCTTCTTTCTAATACCCTTTCTACCAGAATCGAGTCTCTGGGTTAGGTTAGGACTTGATTAAAACATACAACAATCATTTAATTTAGTTGTAAGAGAAGTCTTGTATCTTAGTGATCAAGCTTAGATCATTAGATGATATAGTGGGGTTTTGGTATACTTCCAAGAGAAAGTTCTTAGTGGTCCTAGTGATCTTAGTGGTCTTAGGAGTAAGTCGAATCACGAGTTTTAAGGGGTGGATTTTGAGGACGGAATATTGTAAGGAGTAGCTCTTCTTAGTGAGCGCCAAGCAAAACTGAATAAAGGAGTGTTTGGGTTCACTCTTTATTTTTCTTTTGAGTCGAGTAAACCACGCCTCTTCGTTGTTTTCATATAGGTACATCCTTAGGCATTTGATTATTTTGAGTTTTCTCATATATATATTTATACATAAATTGAGTCATTTTTTATAGGTGTCGATATGTCTCGTGTGCTTCAAGTTGATCTACAACAAACCCAAAACTATATTCCTAAAATATCAAACAAAAATTTTATCCCTACACGCCTTCTCAACGTCTTTAGAAATCTGGAGTCTCGTAACATTCACGAGGGTCGAGTCTTTCATCCATCTTATATTGAACAAGATAATATAAACACCATGTTCCAAGTCATATATCTTGATTCTTTGTATACCATTCACGAGCCTATTTGTCCTAGGTTCGTATTGAAATTTAATTCTCAAGTCAACCTTATACGAAATGAGGAACAAACTCTTTTTATTCATTTTTGGATACAAAATCAACAAATCACTCTTACCCTTGAACATTTTGCCAACATCCTCGGCATCCCATGTAATAGGAATTGTGCTTATCTCTCGAATCCCTCATGGATAATCGAGAAGAGGAAGGTCTTTATAACACCTACATTCCTATATTGGATGAAATCAAAATCTCAAAACCAACCATAAATAGGTCAAACATCCCGTCTTTAACAAAATTCTCAAACTTGAACTTTTCCCAAATTTCAGAAGTTGGGAAGAAATCATTCGACAAAATGTCTTAAGTCTAGGAGAAAACTCCGATTATCTTTCGGCGTCCTCTGCTCATATGCTTTATTGCATCCTTACTGAACAACCATACAATCTAGCTTACTTTGTTGTCAAGCGAATTGTAAACGTAAAAAATCAATCCAACACACTAATGCCCTAGGGTATGTTGTTGACTTGTCTCTATCGTTTTGTCATATCGGTCTATCCACATCTTCAGAGTCACACATATTGACTTTTTGCTTATGTTATGGAACTTATGAGACACTATGATGATCACTTCGATAATGATTTCAAACTACCAAGTGATGATAAGAGTGATGAATGAAAGCATTAAGAAAATTATTGGATGATCTTTCATCTAATTAACTGCTTCCTTTGTTTACTTGATATCTTTAAAAGTTTGGTTAAATATATATTATTGTCATTCTTCTTTTCTCTTAATGTTAGTTACTTGAATTATATTATACTTGTACTTTTCTTGCAATTTTTTGACTAAAGTGCACACTTTGATTTAGACAATATGCTTGTTACTTTTAAGGTTTTAGATTTGCAGAAAAATAGCCCCCAAAACACCAACTTTAACCCATTTGAACCATTGGACAAAGAAAGGAATTGCAAAAATTCGTCTGACAACAGACGATTTCCTTATCGCTAAGGAAACCGTCTCCTATTTACGAAACCGTCCGCTTGACGACATAATTTATGCATATCTTTTGATTCTTCCTACTTTCACCTTTCACCACCTTCCATAACCACCTAGTTAACCTTTAGGATAATCAAACAAACTCAATTCAAATCCATATATTACCATACTCCACTTTAAGCTTAAGTATCCTAGCTCATCTTCATTCTCATTCACAATTCTCTTCATCTCCAACCTTCTCTCATCTAACAATGGCTTCTTCCAACTCCTCATCCACCAATGCTCTAAGAAGGAAACCAAGAATGAGTGTAAGACATCTAAATTTTGTTGACTTGGTCACACCCTCACCACTAAATTCACCTATTACTAAAACACCATCACCAATGATAACTTTACTATCTCCTAGTCTACCTAATGCTCCATCCAAACTCCATCTTCCATATAAGAATCATCTCGTTCTACACCTTCACCACCCTAGAGAGACCTCTTCACCATTCTCTCCTTACTATTCCTCACAACCCATTAATCCTTACATCCAAGATTTGCTTGATGTGACACCAAGAACTCCACCACCTTTACCACTTTCACAAGAACCCACTCCAATAGATACCCAACTCATTCTCTCCCCAACAAGTCCTCTTGACTATCACCCGGCATCACCAACACACCCACCATTCCCATATGAATTTTTCAATCCTCTTGCCTATGCTCAACTCCATGGTGAACATTGTTTGTGTTGCATTAACACTCGAAACCAAATCCAAGGTCTTCGAGGTGAAGTCTCCTTTCTCACAACTTACATTGAGCGCTTGCTCAACAACTACTCTCGTTCCACCTCTTCCTCTCCAAGCACAAACTACCCCCGTAACCCAACCATCTAAACATCTGTATGTTTAGAATAAAAACCCTAGGAACCTTTTTTTAAAGAAGCAAATCCAAAGACCTTTTAAGTCATTAGGATTTAATGTAGCTTCTTTTTATTTAATCATACATGATGTATGATCTCTTATGATTAATGAAATGTTATGTTTTATTATGTATTGTGGTTTTGCTTTTTCTTTGTTATGGATTATATATCTTTTGTTAGTAGACATCCACTAAAAAAATTTCCATCTACTAGAAGTGTCATCGATATTTATCCAAACATATACACTTGTACACTAACTCGGTTTTGTAGCACGACTCCATAGCTCGATTCTCTAGTGCCCCAAACAAGGGGGAGCATACACTAAAGGAGAGCATTAGCATCGTCAATTTCTAAAAATCTCTACGTCAACGACACTCTTTTTGCTTAGACAAAAAGGGAGATAAATGGTTAAACTCATACTAAAAACTTGTTAAATATATTTTTATGTAAAATGAGTTTATACTTTGTCATCATCAAAAAGAGAGAGATTGTTGATACAAATAATATCTAAAAACGTTATTTATATTTTACGGTTCTAATTGTTTTGATGATAACAAAATGTAAAAACGTCTTACGTAAACAAGTGTTTAGTCGTAAAATTCCATTTCGACACAATATCACTTAAGATATGATTAATGATTATCAAACTTGTTTAAGTAATAATCAAAGAAATATTTTTCACACACTTCACATTTTACAAAGAACTAGACTTTCTTTAAAAATTATACAAACTATTTAAATAAATGAAAAATAATTCTAAATAAATTCAAATTTTGAATTCAGCTTCTAGAAGCCTAATCTTAAAAGATTATGATAAGATTTTCAAGTAACCACAAATAGACAAAAACCAGCTGTCCATTTGTACTGACGATTCCCTTAAATAGGGGACACCGAGGTGGAGCGGAGTGCCTATAAATAGAAGCTCATTTCTCTAAAAAATACACTTTTCCCATTATTTTCTTTGCGTATTTACTAGCAACATTAAACCACTTTATTTTGATCATTACACTTGTTTAATCTCATTTAAAGTGATCCAATTCATCATTCACTTTGAAGAGCAAGTCAAGAAATCAAGTTATCGTAAAGATACGAGTTGCTATTATGTAGTCTTAGTTGTAGTAATATTTGTTAGATCTATCTTGTAGATCGAGTCCATATCCACCAATCATACTTGTTAGTGAGATCGGGTTAGTATTTGTGTCCTGAAAATACGTGAGTGAGTAGGTTAGTATTTTAATCTTGAAAATACGTGAGTGTGCGGGTTAGTATTTTAGCCCTTAAAATACTCGTGTGAAAGGTTTGGTTCTAGCCTGAGAAGAATTCGACATTTAGCTTAGTGTCAAAAAATATTGTAAGCGACGTTGTACGGTTTTCTCCGTCTAAAGGGAACTTGTTGATATAGTGCATTGAACTCCTGAGTCGGATACTTAGAGAGTGGAGTATGGCGAAGATGAGCTTCGTATTCGAACCACTATAAATCTTTGTGTCTCGGTTTGTTCTTTCCATCTCTTACTTACTTATTATTGTCTTATATTTATTGCTCATAGTTTATGCTTGTTGTGATTGATTGATCTCATATATATTGGAATTCAAAATTTTGAAACAATTATTTTAAATCGATAAACTATACAAGCCTTCCCCCCTCCTCCTTCTAGTTTCACACTTCATCTTTTGACATAAACTTACAGAAAATTGAATAGATCGGTAGTTATATTTTGAAGCTTACCTTATTAGTTGAATCTTGAAGCTTTCAGTAAGTTTGGAAAATTTGAAATATAACACTTTTTTTAGTTAATTCCGAAGCTTTAAGTTATCGTGGTATATACTAATTATCATATTCTGACATAAACTTATCGAATCAACACCGTTTTAGTATAATAGATATTTTGTTATCTTGGTATACATTGTAACTTTTACTCTAAACATCGCGTACTGAACCAAACCGCCCCATAAACACCCTTCCCATTTAATACAAACCTTCAACAAACATTGATAATGTTTTTGACAATGTTTTTATCTATAACGTTAAATGACCTATTACTTTGACTACCGGACACGACCCATGATACTTTAAATTTTGTGGTTTTTGGTGCTTAAGTTATCAATTTTTTTAATTTTTATTTTTTAACTAGGGCATTGATACGATTCTTCAAATTCGCAATATATTTTTTTTTCCAGTCATCGATGTTGAATGTCAACTATAAATGTTACTCTCATTTAAAGGAAGAAGAAGTTATAATGGTCAAAACAAACGTTCCAGACCCATTGTAGCAAACGCAAAAGAAAATTGATAACCTCATAACTAAAAACCACAAAACGCAACGCATCATGTGTCGGAACAAGCAAAAGAACCCGCGCGTTGCGGCGGGCTAATTTTTTCCCGAATAATTTTTTTTTACGTTTCGGGGGGTTTTTTTTTTTGGGCGATGCGTTATGGCGGGGCTAATTTTTAATATTTTCTTTTTTTGTATGATGCGGGGAAAAATTTTTGCGTTGGGACGGGCTAATTTTTTCCCGAATATTTTCTTTTTTTGGGACGGTTTTGTAAATTTTTTTACTTTGGGCCAGATTTTAGGCTATTTTTTGGTTTTTTTTTTTTGGCTAATTTTTTCCCGGATATTTCCTTTTTTTGTATGATTCGGGAAAAAAAAAATTGCGTTGGGACGGGTTAATTTTTTCCCGAATATTTTCTTTTTTTGGGACGGTTCGATATCTTTTTTTTTGGCCGATGAATGTAAAAAAGTTGTGAACAATAAAAACTTGACGTGTTTTTTTTGTTAATTTTTTTACGGGATTTTTTGTGTAAGAAAATCGTAAATAGTTAAAAGTTGAGGGACCGTTTTGTATTTTTTTTACTTTGGGCCAGATTTTGGGCCAGATTTTATGTGAATTTTAGGCTAGTTTGTCGACAAATGTGTATATTAGTAATAATTTTTTTTATATGGCTTATGTGTTGAGCCTCATGTTTAAAGTGTTTTTTTTTGCTATATGGTTTTTTTTTAATATAATGGGTTGTACGTTTGTGACCATATCGATTATTTTAAAGTTATTAGGTATCGAAGATGTTTTCGCGGGTATTTTTTTTATCTGAATAAATCGAAACTTTTGTAATATATTTTTTTTCCCTCCTACTTTGTGCATACAATTTTTTTTTTTTAAAAACAACAAAAAAATAATTTTAAAAAAAAAAACTAAAATCGGGCTGGTCTAAAATGAGAGCCCGTTACTGTAGCAAGTGGCCCACTGTCAAAACGACAGTGGATTTGTCATTCAATATGTATATTAGTAATATGTAGTAATTAGTTTACTTTTTACAGCATAAAAGAAAAGGACAAATATGAAATGTTTATAGTGCACAAATGTATAAACCAACATTAAATGGGCCTTTTGGACTTTTAGTTATTAAATAAGAAATACTAGTCCGGACTCTATTATAACACTATAATATAATGTATGTAACTATGTAAGAGTATAATGCATGTATCGCTATCATTAAAATCGGAGGCCCCTTAAAATGATGGGTCATGTGCGTTGGCACATGTTGCACACCCCATTAGCCTGCTCTGGTGTTGCACACCTGCACATTGGCGAAATAGGTTATGCCCTGTATGGAGAGGTAAATATATTATTATGAAGAGCCAGATTATGTTTCTTTCATGTGTCAGGTTGGACGAGTTATTTGCTTGTCTAAAGCTATGTATGGAGAAGGAAACGGTGTAGGGGATGAAGCCGGCTATATTGTAGGAATGTCTACATTCTATCCTCCACGTTGTATCAAGATAGCTAATGGTGAAATTTTAACTGTCGAGTCGATTTACAACTATGAAAAGAGCCATACGGGAATTATGGGCCTCTTCTATATTCTTGCTGCAGAGCGTTCAATAAAACTGAATGATACGGCTCATGTAAGATTTCTACCCGTTACTTGTTACCAATTTTTCCAAGTAATTTGTTCCATTTTATATTTTACACGATAACTACAATGACTCATGTGACACTTTATCGTACGTATGAGAATATAAATGATATATTCTTGGCATAATCTCATTAGTTTAACATTTTACTAGAGACATTAGATAAGAAAAAGCTTTCATCTGATATGTGTCAAATCATGTAGCAGTTTATAACATATGTGAAGTTATGACAAAAATTGATTTTGAGAATCTAGAATGGAGAAGTGACGAAGATTTTGAAGATTGAAAATGGAAAAAAGAAGTTATCATGAGGGAGAGTGGGGGAGAAAAAATAGGATGCGATAAAAGAAATAATTTTAAGGCATAATAGTGTCATTATCCTCAAAATAGTAGGGAATGGTGGATTACCTTGTATTAGGTAATGATTGATTGATTAATCGTCAGAGAAACACAACTTCGTTCGCCCCTAGATTTAATCGTGATTTGGATTAATTAATTGATAAAAGTATTGTTTACGGAAATCCCTAATT
>BQNB010117467.1:0-21169 GCA_026074375.1 Tanacetum coccineum
ATGTCGAAAGTTAATTTATCACTACATTTATGTTATATTATTCTCCACGTTTAATATGCCGTCATTAGCAGTCTCCAAATTTCAAAAAATTTTGAGGACTCGGTGCGAAATTACATTATAAGACATTTCGAGAAGAAATGTAATATATATATAAAATGTCATTGTTTATAAGTTTTAATGCAAATTACTTATCTAATTGTTTAACATATTGTTAAGGAGATAAATTTTGGGGCCCCTAAAATTTTTGAGGCCCTATGCGGTCGCCCATCCCGCACACCCTCAAAGACGGCCCTATTTGTAATGGAGTTCGGCCCCCCTTAATTGTAAATCCTGGCACCGCCCCTGAACACACCGGTGCATTTGCAAAGTTATAAACAAAAGTATGCAAATTGAAATCGAAGGATGATGTATCTGATCCATTATTACCCATGAATTTCTTATAAATGGGTCAAATTAAGTTGTATTTAATGGGTTTATTAAAAAATCAGAAAAGGGGAGGGGAGAAGGCGGTTGAAAACCACTATCCATATACTTGCCTAAATCTCAACATGAAAGAGACGAATCGTTTATAAATGAGCTTGAATTTTCTAACATTCGTAATGTAATTAACAAGTTTTTGAAACGCACTTCGCTGCGGTGAGTCTTAGCCTGTGTCTTTCAGGAAAAGCATCTTAGAAGTTTGCGTACGGAAAAGCTTGATGGATGTAATCTTCGAAGCTTAATGAATGTAATCTCCTAAGTTCAAAAGAAATGCAATATCTAATACCTGCACGTACACTTGGTTCATTGGGGGCCTTAGAATTTTGATATTTGAAACAACCATATATTCATGTATACAACTCAAACTGTCAACATTCTTGTATGAAGTGTAAAACTTTGAAATGAAACGAATTACCAGTAATGTAACTAACCATGTTACTAATAAGAAAATCGAGAATAATGTATGATACCAATTACATCTTCATATTGATTCATAATGGGCCAATAATGCCTATCAACTTCTCATCGGTTATTCTATCGATTTGTTCTTTAATGTCTTGGCTAAGATAGTTTTGCACTTTTGCCAATCTCCGACAACAAACTGACCAAATTTTTGGACACCATTATATTCTTGTTCACCTCCCAACTACTCAAAAAACTCAAATCTACATAGTTTCACAATCTCAGCCACTACCCGTCTCTCCTCTTCCTCCACCATGAACAGTTATCCCACGAACACCGCCAACTTTCTCAACTCCACTTCTGGTTGCAACTTCATTTCCTCATACTTTAAAAACAAAATCTTGTCTAGAGATTCTAAGCTTGCTATCTAGTACCATAAAACATGTTCCCAGATAGGCCCATATTGAGAAACACCTTAAATAAAAAGCTTGAAGGCTTCTTTCAAGGAAAGGGGAGTTGGATCTTTCGGTCTGAGTTTGCTCATGTAATGATACTATGAAATTAGCACATCTTTCGGGTCCCTATAGATGTAGAAAACTTTGCAAGAGGTTATGCTCGCTGGCAAGAGGTCACGGGTGTAGTTGGTAGCATAGAGTCGAGCAGCAGGGATGTGATTGAAATCTGTCGTGGGTATCTTTCACTGTCAATGAAAGGGATGGCACTATGTGGGGCGTGTTGCAGCAAATGGTTGTCAGAGAAACCATATGCCTCCCCTATAACAATAAAACCCTCACCTGAAAATTAACAGATGGCCTAAAATTCAATAATATAATTCAAAGTAGCAAAATTGAAAAGCAAATGAAAAGTTATAACTACTTCGAAATTAATCACTGATCGGAGTATTAATCGCCCATCCACTGACCCTTGAAACTTATTAGCCATTACTCTTATGGAGTCTTAGGGATTGCTTATTTGAACTATGTCTAAAGTAAACAAAAGCAAATAACTAAATTATATATCAAGAAGCAATGCCGAAGAACTTTTTACTCAATAGAAACATATACCCATATCAGGTAAACCTGTTTTGACCACTTTGTTCAGATTTTACCCTGTTTACATGTACTGACTATTGTCCAACACCACAACAACATTCTCAGCCATCATTTGATGCCAAGGACTCGGTACGGGGTTTGCCTGACTATCCTTCCATCAGTGTCTCGTGTATTCATTTTTTGTTTTCTTTGAACAAATATCTCAAGCCTGAACAAATTTCCAAATTCTCCGATAGCGTTTGGAATATATATGCTCCATAAATTTACAATACAGTATGCAACTCAGATACCGCCAACCAACGACCGAGATCAATATCACCAAGCTTGTAAGTTTTACAATATCTACTGAATTTTATATTTATCGAAAAGGGGCTGACAAAATCTATATTTGAACATAAAAATAATAAGATCTTCTTCATCAAGTTGGATTCTCACTTGATGCAGTAGAAACTAATGAGGTAGAACGGAACACACAAAGAACATATATCAGAATCATATTAATACATGAAAGAAACCAAAGGGTAACATACTATACCTAGGCAGGAAACGTCGAATTTAGGTAACACTTCTGAACTAAGTTAATTCATAACTTAAATTTAATCAAAATCATGTATAAACACAGTATAATGGAGCAGCCATTGCATGAACCAAACTTAGAGAGATGGATTTAACAACTAATATTTTGAAATTTATATTATGCCTATATTTAGGTATACGCCATTGCCTCGGATCAGCCACAGAATGATATGGGCTGAATCGTTGTTTCGCAAATGGAATCGGTGGCACCGTTTCAGCAATAGATGTATAAATCTACTTTTATCGTTGCACCGATGTATACATATACATCTGTGAAACTGGTTGGAAAGGGATCTTTTGTGTTTTTGCCGATATTGTTCTATGACTTAAGTGATCATGACTCACTTTGGTGAAAAAAGTGAGCGTGTAAGCTGTCCGAAAATCAAATAAGCTCAAAAACCATATAACATAAAAAAAGAACTTACATGTGGCTGCTGATTTTTTGAGTAGGAAGATGGACTCTGTTACCCTCAAATCCCATAATCAACTTCAACACGGCTATTCCACTTTTTCTTCCTTTGAATCACGCCGTTCACCTTTTCCTTTTTGTCTTTTATGCACATTTACAATAATCTCAATTTGAGCTGGCCTATTTCTTGGTTAAACCACCTACACAGAAGAGTGAATATATACATTAGAACCGGATAATATTGTTTCATGCACGTAATTTGTAGCATGATTTTCTACTCGACAAACGTCTTTTTCGCAATTAAAGTGAAAAGTAAGGGGCCAAAGTAAAAGTTCATATCTTTAAAAGGTCACATAAGGTTTGTTCAAACCTCCTAATTTTTTTATCAATAAACTTGAATCGTTAACGTAATTCTAATACATCAGAGCCGTTATCAAACAACGAAAACTGATCCATACAGACTCTTTTAATCATTCAGAATTATTAATCATTCAGTGCTAAATCATTATGTTTTATCAAACAGCCTCGAAGATTAATAAGTCCGACAACTACAAAAAGATGCCGATAAAAAGCCATAAGAAAACAAGAAGATCTGATATGTAATTCTAATCAACCTCATATGATCAATAAGTGTTAGATGTGTTGGAAATTTAGTTCAATTGTTGGGTTCAGTTCATACCGGGTAATGGGACTGGAGGTACGGAGTGTACACCTATAGAACACTGAACACCCAGACTCAAATAGTGGTTAAAAGAGAATTCATGTCGCTGATGATGTTTAGTGAGTTACTCTTCAGCGAAGCTTAGTGTAACTCTGGACTGAATTATATATGAGTTTGATGGCTTCAATTTGGCACTCCTTGAGGAGTAAGCTGAAGAATACCATCACGGAGTAATCCATCAGAGGAAGGATCCTTAGCGGATTAACTCATCAGTGGGTTTTTCCAGTTTGATCCTTTAACGGGTATGCTCCTAAGTGGGCTAGCTAATGGTTTAGGGCACTGAAGGTATAACTTAGCTGGTATGAATTCAATGACTTGTAACAACTTTGATTGTTTCAAGTAGCAGAATTAAATGCATTTAATGACTAGTATTTGAATAGTCATGTAACCGTTATTCCTTAATTAAAGGAGGATAATTATGAAAGAGTTTATATCTCCTATAAACTTTCCATATTCCTTTGACTAGGGTTTTGAGTATTCTCCTATAAATAGGTGATCACATAACTGCATGAAAGGTACGACAAAAAACCTAAACACATAGAAACGATAGGGTTCTTGATCTGTGCATAGAACAAGAACAAACACTTGGTCTTATCCAAAAGAGGTATTCGTGATACTCAGGCATAAGCTCGAATAATCTTCTTTAGAAAGTGATTACACGATTTCAAGTAATATCCGGTAACCATCTTTGGTATGTAGCTAGGTTATTGATTGTCTTTACCCTTTTCTGGGACTTACAACTACCAACAATCAAAGAAGATTATTTTGTGATAATCAATGGCTGCTGCTATGAAACACATGACTTCAAATTTGGCAAAGCTTGACAAGTTTGAAGGGGTGGACTTTAGAAGATGGCAGAAGAAGATGCACTTCTTGCTTTCTAGCATGCTTATGGTGTATGTGCTGACTACTTCTATTCCTGAAGATGGTGGTGATGATGCAACCGTGGAACAAATCAAGAAATGGGCCTAGTGGGACAATGATGACTATGTCTGCCGAGGTTTAATCCTCAATGGTATGTCTGATCCTTTATTTGATATTTACCAAAATGTTGAATCTTTCAAAGAACTATGGGATTCCTTGGAGGCTAAATATATGGCTGAGGATGCATCAAGTAAGAAGTTCCTTGTTAGTAATTTCACAAATTACAAAATGACTGATTCAAGAGCAGTCTTGGAATAATACAATGAAATTCTTGGTATACTTTGAAGGTTTACACAACATAATATGAACATGGATGAATATATTCAGGTCTCATGTATCATTGATAAACTACCTCTTTCTTGGAAAGATTTTAAGCACACCTTGAAACATTTGAAGGATGAGTTAACTCTTGTTAAGTTGGGCAGTTATCTGCACATTGAGGAGTCCCTCAGGGTGCAGGATAATGACAAGCCAAAAGGCAATAATATTGCTGGTCCTTTAGTTGTCAATATGGTAAAGCATAACATCTCCTCCAGATACAATGACAACAAGGGTAAACGTAAACATCATGATTACACAAGGGCTAATCCTAACAAGAAGGCTAAACTTACTTGTTGGAAATGTGGCAAAATTGGTCACATTAAAAGGGATTACAAAGGTATTAATGTTGGCAACAAAGCCATTGGTTTAGGCATAAAGGATTCAGTGGATGGTTCATCTAACTCATTGAAAGGTCAGAATATGTTTAATAAATCTCTCTAGGTGTATTATGTTTCATATGTATCTGAAGCTTACTTTGTGCAGGATGATGATGTTGCGTGGTGGGTTAATTCAAGAGCAACAGTTTATGTGTGCATAGATAGATGCTGGTTCAAGACTTGTGAGTCGTTGAAAGATGGATCTATTCTTCACATGGGAAATGAGTCAACAGCCCTGGTGCATAGACGTGGTTGTGTAGATCTTAGGTTTAGTTCTAGGAAGATTGTTTTGTTGTTTAATGTTTTGCATGTTCCTAATATAAGGAAGAATTTGGTTTCTAGTAGTATTTTGAATAATTGTGGTTATAAATAAGTGATTAAATCTAATAAATTTGTTTTATCCACACATGGTGTGTTTATTATTTTTGGTTATTTAAGTAATCATATGTTTAGGCTTTATATTGTCAATGATAATATTGGTTCAGCCTTCATGTCAACCTCTAAACTAAATGATTTAATCTTATGACATGCTAGACTAGGCCATGTCCACTTTAAGAGGATGCAAGATATGTTTAAAGATGGGTTAATCCCAGCTTTTGACATAGACATTGAAAAGTGTAAGACTTGCATGCTGATCAAAATAACTAAGAAACCATTTCAAAATGTAAAACGTCAAATGTGAAACTGAAGTTTTGGAGCTGATCCACAGTGATTTATGTGATTTGCATGCTACTCCCTCATTAGGGAATAAAAAGTACTTTGTGATATGTATTGATGATGCTTCAAGGTTTTGTTATGTTTATTTATTAGATACTAAGGATGAAGCATTAGATAAATTCAAAGTATTCAAAACTGAAGTTGAATTACAACAAGGGTCCCTAATTAGACAATTCAGGACTGATAGGGGAGGTGAGTACATGGATACTCTGTATTTTTAGTCTGTTGGTATTATCCATGAAACGACTACCCCCTATACTCCACAACAAAATGGTATATCTGAAAGGAAAAATAGAGTACTGAAAGAAATGGAGCGGAAACGGAAGCTGTGTGTAGTAGAGTTAAACAACAGCTGGAGAGTCCCTAGATGGTGATGACGATACAGGACTTGAAGGAGAGAGGTGAGTTGGTACGAGGTGCGTATAGGCTCTTGAAGTTTATAGGTCCTGTTAGGTAATATCATGTAAACAACTACCCCCTATACTCCGACAACAAAATGGTATAACAGACGCTCAGTGAAAAGCGGTAGATATGTGAGCGAGGGCACCATACAGACAAGATCTAGAGGGGTCAGGCACTTAGAAGATCAAGTAGTATTGATGAGGTGTCATTTTATACACTATTTTGGGGTCATTAACCCCCTAAATCATGCAAATATGCCCAGATTTGTGCTTAATTGTTTATTTTCAGGTTTTTAGCACTTGGATGGCATTTGGAGGAAATACACCTGACTTGGGCTCATCTAGAGAAGAAACAGACGAGATTATGGACTTGCACCAAGATTCACCAAGAAGTATTATTCTTAGAGCGTGGAGACGGCGTCGCAAGCATAAAGCAACGCCGTCGTGATCTATCTGGTGACGGTGTCTGGATATTGGCGACGGCATCACAACGTAGCCGATTTAAAATGAATCTAGAACCATCTACGTGGCGACGGTGTCAGGAGCATAAAGCGACGCCGTTGCGTCGATATGCCTATATATACAAAACCGTTTTTAGGGTTTTAGTGTGTAACTTTTGGGATAACTTTGTATAACTTAAGGAGACGAACCCTAGCTCTTGTAGCAGCTTAATAAGTCGTATTTAGGGCCTCAAAACCCTATTGTACTAGATTAGATCCATGTTTTAATTCAAGTAAGGTTATTTATCATTAATCATTCAATATGTCTATGTGTTGTGTGATTGATTTATCTTCTTACTTCCTTTATAACATGCGAGGCTAAACCCTCCTTTGTATTTGCTTATGATTGCATGAAAGTCGGATTGTAGATCCTTTTATTGTTGCTTCTTGTTGATGAATGTGCGCGTTAGGCCTTAGAAAACCAGCTTTTGTCTGTATCGCTGTTGACACATCTAGGGAAACGCGAGTGCATAGAAAGGATACCATAGGGTAACAGTCTTCATACTACCTTTCCCCTTATATGGTTGATCCCTCTTAAGGTATTTCACACGCATTTAATATACTCTTAGGGGCCTTGTAATAGTCTTCATACTACCTTACTTGTGCTTTGCCTTAACGGAATATTAAATAGACGACGGATTCGTGTAATTCGTTCATAACTTAGGAAATACTTACACATTACATCACAAGTGTGACAAGGCAACACGGATCTAGGAGAAGCAATCTGAGAAGTAGTGCATGATTAGGTAAATACACTTACTTATCATAAAGTTATCACCAGCAGATTAGATATTAACACTAGTACAAATCTAGGATTTGGTCACACATAGGCAAAATGGAACGGCCACACATTCACATATTTATGTGGCCAAAGGTACCAAAATAGACAACATTTACTAATTAGCCACACATGAAATTTTGATGCGTGTGACCATTAGAACTTTATTGCCAACAAAAAACCATTTTCGAAATTTATGGGCTAAAAAGGTACCAATAATTTTTTATAAGATTATTTATCCACATATAAATTTGGAACGCGTAACAAATACAAGTAAGCTTGAAGCATTAGTCACGATATTGATGTGTGGTTGTCGTAGGACTTCTACACGAGAAGTTTTACAACTCCCTAGGCAGTGCACCTAATCATTGTAGTGTAGTATAGGCAAGACTCGGGGTTGTTTATCATTTACTTGAAGAATAGGTTGGGAAGGCTTGATCACGGTCAACAAATTCTTTTAAGAGGTTTGAGGGAAGATTCTTTTTGTAATTTTATATTTTATGAAAGCAGGTAAAATCATATAATTGAGAGAGTGGTTTGGTTTTAGCTATTAAACTAAATATTAATCTAAACTAATGGTGATAACAATAAGATAAAAGAATGTGTCTATTTAATCATGTATTACTCCCTAGATTGCTTCTCCTAGTGTTGTTGCCTTGTCACACTTGTGATGATCTATGTAATTATTTTCTAAAGCATGAACGAATTGCACGAACCCGCCGTCTACTTAGTATGCCGCTAGAGCAACGCACATGCAAAGTAGTATAATACTATTACATGGCCCCAAGGAGTTTACTAAGTGCATGTGAAATACATTAAAAGTGGATCAACCATATTAGGGGGCAAGGTAGTATGAAGATTGTTACCCGATGGTATCCTTTCTACACAATCACGTTTCCTTAGACATATCAACAACGATGCAGACAAAAGCTGGTTTTCTAAGACCTAACGTGCACATCCATCACAAGAAGCAACACCACTAAGATCTACATTCTAGGTTTCATACAATCATAAATAAACACAATAGGAGGTTTAGCCAAGCATGTTAAGAATAAAGCAAGAACAATAAATCAAACAACACATAGACATATTGAATGATTAAGTAAACCTTACTTGATTAAAACATGAATTGGAAGAAGTACAATAGGGTTTTTAGGCCCTAAAATCGTCTCCTACAGCTGCTAAACGAACTAGGGTTCGTACCCTCTTTTTATTCTAAAGTTACACCCTAAAAACCCTAAATTCGGGTTGGTATATATAAGAAAATCGTCACGACGGCGTCGCGTTTTAGTCATGACGCCGTCATAAAATGAATCTTCTAGATCTGTGTTTGAGTCGGTGCGGGCTGACGCCGTCTTGAAATATGTGACGCCGTCACTTGATGAGTTGTGACGGCGTCGTGTATGGCTTGTGACGCCGTCTCCAGGCTCTGTGAGCACAAATCTTCAAGAGTCTTGGTGTTGGTTCGTAATCTCGTCCGTTTCTTCTCCAAATGAGCCCAAGTCACGTGTAATCCATCCAAATGTCTTCCAAATGAGAAATACCTAAAAAGGAATGATTAAGTACCTATTTTGGGCATAAACACACGATTTTGGGGGTTAAACGACCCCGAAAAAGTGTATAAAATGACACCTCATCAAATACCCCTACACTTGGGATTTGCTTGTCCTCAAGCAAATGGGCTTTTCTATCTAGACAATAACAATATGAGGGGTCATTTTACCTACTCTTTAAAAATATTCTACAACACAACCTTCTAGACCTCGTAATTAAAAGCACGGAAAATACATACTAGCACCTCACATAAGTGTTTGGGATTCTCTCTTTCACTCGGGTGTATAATGAATTATAACATATGGGGGAAACGGAAAATCACACTCATTACCTACATTATAGCATATAAATTAACTCATAAGCTTGGTAAAGGAGCCAACCTCCACCGCTAGGTGCAAGTATTATTTATTACTATCTAAGAGGTCTTTTTAAAGGGTTGTGGGGGTGTAGGTGTAAGATAACATATAATGGAAATAAAAACGGATGTGATACATTTGGGTGGCTTTGGGTGAATTTGGAGTGGAAGGGTTAGCTAATTATTTACACGAATACATGCTGGTTTGGTTGCTAAGCCAACACTCGGACGAAGATATACAAACTCAACACAATTCTACATCAATCTCTTTCTTTTTCTTTTCTCTTTTTTTAATAACATAATACATCACATGGAGGTTTATAACACGTACCCCTACACTTGAGCTTTTACATGCTCGATATTTACAATCTAACTAATGACCCGATTTGAGGTGGATCAAAATAACATGGAGATCATTTGACAAACATATGGGGGTATTGACTTAACTTTTCTTCCCCATTCTTTCGCGAAATAAATACTACCATGAATCCCAATCATCCCAAAACTGTATTTACAAGGATAAGGACTTAGCAACCGTGTACTCAATAATTAACTTGGGTTAAAACACAATAATGTACTAAAGGTGAGTACATATAAGGTAGGCTAAGGCTTTTTGGGTGTAACGATTGGTTTAAGGGTGACAATGCTCTTTATTAATAGTCCGGCTTAACCAGAAAATTACGAGAACCGTGAAAAAGGATAGGCTCGAGGTGTACCTAGGGTATCGTGCACTAAAAGGTGAGTGCATGGCAATGGGTGTGGGGTAGATTTATAAGATCGAGGGTGACCTCATAACAATTATAAGGTTATAAAACTTAGGTTAATTCCTAATAGCCCCACTTCTTTATCAAGCAAATCCTAATACTGACTATGCGGTCTCGGGATGCATCACAAAAACAAGTTCTAGAATTTAATATGCTACCGGTACACTCATATGAATTTTACTAACACCAGACATTCTAGAAAAGGCGACAAAGACAACATGTACACATCTATAATGACGGAATAGACACATGTGACTGCTTACTCCTTAACTCGAACCGGGTAAAGATAAAATCATCTTGGGTTACCAACGATGGGTACCCGAATTCCTAAAGATCTAAGGTCAACTCACTTTTTTGGTGGAGGAATTTTGAAGGGTTATGTGCTAGTCATAATAAATTCCTATCCATGGATAACGCTAGTAAATACTCGGTTTTTGTTGGTATGTGTCATAAAAAAAATTGGTAAAAATTACCCTTTTATGCTATGTTTCGATATATTACCCATCTTTTTAAGGACAAAGCAAATGACAAATGAAAGAATAGTTTCTAAGGCTTATTTTCCCCCTACACTTAAGTTGAACATTGTCCTCAATGTTCTCTAGAAGTACCCGTTAAAACAGATAAAGGGAAAAGAAAACAAGGAAAAGAAACTAGTACTCCCCTGGTTTACTCAATAATAGAGAAGAAACATGCGATAACTGGTTAAATCGTCCTTCGAGAATCATCCAATGAAACTTCCTAAGAACTTCCAAGCTTCTTCTCATCAAATATAACCTGTAATCAAAGACAAAGACAACTATACCAAGCATAAAATGTGCGATTTACTAATATACAATATGAATTTAGGGTTTAACTCGATAGATAGGATGAAAGAATTATTAAACTCATTCGGTTTTGCAGGTTTATACAGAAGAATACATATATTAAATATTATGCAAGATTTATTTTCAAAAATAATTAAAAACTTTGAGTTTTCTTGACCTGGGCGTTTGACGCCGTCGGGATTGGTGTGACCCCATCACAGGAGTCGGGGTGATGGCGTCGCGTGTTAATCGTGACGCCGTCTCCACCATCTATGAAAATGAAAATTTTCTTTTTGATGAAAAATTTTCTACGTTTGATTCCATAAGTTAGTTCCTGTATAAATTGCTGTACAAAACCTGAGATTTAACAATTCAATCATATGACTCGAAACTGACGCGAATTAATATAAACAATTCATTTAACATGTTTGAATTTTTGGCTCAAAAGCTGGATAAATTCCCCTACACTTATTGTTTGCAAAATACCTTTGATTGAAATTAAGACGAGGTTAAAGACAATACAAAGCATGATTACAAGATAATTCAAACATAATAAAACAAACTATGAAGAATAAAACACACATGACACTCCTAATATGCGGGAAAAGTAAATTGGGTTGCCTCCCAAGAAGCGCTTTTCTTTATTAACGAGTCTTGTAGCTAGACTCGAAGTCACACGTCCTTACGTGACTTCTTCTTCGTCATCCATTCCTTCCTTGGTTGCAATAAGAGTGGGATGCATGCCTTTGAAATTTTTGCTCCTCCGTTGATTAAACTGCATTTCCCTTTCTAAGTGGAGTTTTATCCTTTCTTCCCATTCCAAGACTAGCCTATTAACAGTCATAGTGGGGGGCTATGGGTTCTATGTCATTTTTTACTCCTTTGTCAATCATATTAGAGGAATCGGGTTTCCTATGGAAACTTACCTTATGCTTTCCTGACCTTAGAGTTATTGTGCTAGTATCGAACTTAATTGAGACCTTGACTGTTGTCAGGAATGGTGTTCCTAAGATGAAAGGCCTATTTTCCTTTTCCCTGATATCCAAGATTACAAAATCTACGGGGTATACGTGTTCAACGATCTAAACTAACACGTCCTTCGCGATTCCTAAGGGGTAAATGTACGAGTGGCTAGCTAATGAGAGTCTGATGTCAGTCTCAGCAGGCCTTTCGTTGGTGAGTTTTGTGTAGGTGGAGTAGGGCATGACATTTGCGTCGGCCCCTTGATCGACGAGGGCGTTTACATGTTTAAGGTTCCCTATGCTGCAAGGTATTTCGAAATGCCCCCCGATGTCCTCATTCTTTGTTATCAGTTTCTTGAGAATCGCATCATAAGCAGGTCCCCCGGGTAATACTTTATACGCCTTCCTCCTTTTCTTTCCAGATTGGGTTCTTGACCGAGAGTTATTGAATATGTTATTGTTGACTAGCCCCTTTATCAGTTTTTCATTAATCTTATGCTTTAGGTAATAAGCAACAGGCTGAGAACCAGGAGCTTCCATTGCTTCTGTTGCTCTCAGATGTTTTGATTGATTTGGTTCCGTCTCCGTTTTCAACTTCATTTATTTTCTCAACCTCTGTTACTGGCATTTCCGTTTCTGTTTTGGTGGGTTTCTCAGCGTTGTTCCGTGTCACCTTCGTAGCCTATTACTTCACCTCCTCTCTTCTTAAGTTAGAGAGATAGAGTTCACGTTTCTTGGAGATGGGGAATGTTGGCTTCTTCTCTATTAATACTTTCTCAGGGGTTCGCTAGTCGTGAGTTCCTTGAGAAGCCCAAACATTTCAGTCATCCTACCATTGATCTCCTCGCGTTGCTTGAAAATGATGTTTTCGAATCTTTCCATCCTTTCGGTGTGCGCTGCCATGTAATCTCGTACTCGAGCTTCAAAAGTGGTATCTAATACTCATGGTTGAGGGCTTGGACATGTACGTTCACGAAAGGTAAAAGTGCTTAGTTTTGGTGGTTCATTCTGATTTTACGGACGGGAGTTCGGATGGACTGCATTGACATAAGCTTGGGGGTGTGCTGAGCTCGGTGTGGGCGTCGGTCATGACCCTCTTAGTAAGAAGTTGATCTGGTCTTCGAGCTCGAGGAGTCTTCGGTCAGGTGTTTTTGGGACGCCTTGAGGCGTAGAAATGGCTTTGACCGGTTTGACGAATTCTTTCGCTTCATCCCAACCTTTATGGTCGTAGAGGGAGAGGTTCTCAATAATTTCTCAAGATTCGTCGATATTCTTATTTCGGAGTTTGCCTCCGCCGGCGCGGTTAATTTCGCATTTAAGATGAAAGGAGACATGATCATAGAAAATTTGGATTTGAAGCCAACGACCAATGCCACGATAAGGGACTTTTTGGAGTAAGTCCTTAAAACGAGTCCATGCTTTGGATAGAGATTCTTCATGATGTTGTTGGAACATCAAGATATCATTGTGGAGCTTTGCGGTCCTTCCTGGTGGAAAGAATTGAGCAAGGAATCAGGTAGTAAGATCCTCCCATGTGGAGATGGATCCTGCTAGAAGGCGTTCAAGCCAATTGCTAGCTTGATTGCGTAGGAAAAATTGAAATAAACGCAGGCGCGTTCTTTCCCTATTTTCACCATCAAGGTCAAGTGAGTCCACAAGTTTAAAGAAGTCCTTGAGGTGTTGGTTTGGATCTTCGGACCGAAGTCCGTAGAATGAGCATCCGTTTTGCACCAATCGGATTATGTCGGATAGAAGACGTTGTTCCCTTCGGGACTCCTCGTATGGTATCCTATAAGCCCTGTGCTTGGTTTGGAGTAATCTCCAAATTATGGATAGGATTCTTCGCTCCCAGGTGGTGTGAACGAAGAATGAGTTACAAAATAGATAATATGAAGAAAAGATAGACTATAAGAAAGCTAATGTGCGGGAATTAAAGTCTTACTTGAAAGGATTCAAGCAAGTAGAACTAAGCTAAACTATGATCAAAACCTAACTATTCCCAGGCAGCGGCGCTAAAAACAGTATGCGGTTGTCGAAGGACTGTCTACACAAGAAGTTTTTTACAACTTCCTTAGGCATGCACCTATCGTTATAGTTAGTATAGCAAGACACGTGGTTGTTTATCGTTCACATAAAATAATCGAGGAATAGGTTTTAGAAAAGGCATTGATCACGGCCTAACATAATTCTAAGGGTTGAGAGAAGATTCTTTTTGTATTTTTTATATTTTATGAAAGCAGGTAAAATCATATAAGTGAGAGAGTGGTTTGGTTTTAGCTATTAAACTAATTATTAATCTAAACTAATGGTGATAACAATAAGATAAAAGATTGTGTCTATTTAATCATGTATTACTCCTAATTGCTTCTTGTCTATTTTTGTTGCCAATGTCACACTTGTGATGATCTATGTAATTATTTCCTAAAGCATGAACGAATTACACGAACCCGCCGCTACTTAGAATGCCGCTAGAGCAACGCACATGCAAGGTAGTATGAAGACTATTACACGGCCCCTAGGAGTTTACTAAGTGCATGTGAAATACATTAAAAGTGGATCAACCATATTAGGGGGCAAGGTAGTATGAAGACTGTTACCCGATGGTATCCTTTCTACACAATCAGTTTCCCTAGACATAAACAATGAGCGATGCAAGTCCAAAAGCAGTTTTTTAAGACCTAACGTGCACATCCATCACAAGAAGCAACACCACTAAGATCTACATTCTAGGTTTCATACAATCATAAATAAACACAATAGGAGGTTTAGCCAAGCATGTTAAGAATAAGCAAGAACAATAAATCAAACAACACATAGACATATTAAATGATTAAGTAAACCTTATCTTGATTTCAAACAGAATTGAAAGAAGTACAATAGGGTTTTTAGGCCCTAAAATCGTCTTCTACAGCTTTTAAATGAACTAGGGTTTGTACCCTCTTTTTATTCTAAAGTTATACCCTGAAAACCTTAAATTCGGGTTGGTATATATAAGAAAATCATCGCGACAGCGTCGCGTTTTAGTCGTGATGCCGTTATAAAATGAATCTTCTAGACCTACGTTTGAGTCGGTATGGGCCGACGCCGTCACTTGATGAGTTCTGAACGGCGTCGTGTCATAGCTTTTGAGATGCCGTCTCTAGGCTCTGTGAGCACAAATCTTCAAGAGTCTGGTGTTTGGTGTCCGTAATCTCGTCCGTTTCTTCTCTAAATGAGCTTAAGTCACGTGTAATCCATCCAAATATCTTCCAAATGAGAAATACCTGAAAAGGAACGATTAAGTACCTATTTTAGGCATAAACACATGATTTTGGGGGTTAAACGACCCTGAAAAAGTGTATAAAATGACACCTCATCAGATATACATATAAATAGTGACAAATATATGTCAAACACTTGAACAATGTGACCAAAATCGGCATATATGGTCACATGAAGTAATTTTTTATGTGCCTAAATCATACAATCAAGTTTTGCCACACATGATTTAAAGGTGACTGCTATCTTTTGCTAATTATTTAGCCACATATGAATTTAGAACGCGTGACAAATAAAAAGTAAGGTTGAAGCATTAGTCACGATATACATATAAATAGTGACAAATATATGCAGCACAACTTGGAACACAAAGAACCCAATGCTGATATATGGTCACACTAAATTTTTGTCCACACATTATTTAGGTGTAGCCAAAATCCAGTACATATGGTCACGTAACTTAATATGTGTGTTTAAAATTTAGTTTGTGTTAGCTTGCCAAAAGCTAATGTGTATAGTCACATTTACTTCTAGCACGATCATGTGACTATATGCCTTTACAATAGCCACAACATATCACAAATGTGTGACTAAATTATGTTTATGGCCACATTTAAGGTGATTATATGTGACCAATATATTCATAACAGTCACATCATGAAGTATTCATGTGGATATTATTTAGAGAAAAATGTGAAATTGGTTATCATTAAATTTCATATTAGTCACATTAAGTGTTTGTATGTCTAAATTCATAATGTCATAAATGGTCACATGAAGTATTTGTTTATGTGTCTAAATCATGGACTCAAGTTTTGTCACACATTATTTAAGTGTAGCAAAAAACCGATACATATGGTCACGTTATTAAGCCTAAACTACTTTTAGGTTTTAAAAAATAAAAAACAAGAAAATAAAAAAGGATGTTACACCCCAGCAAGAATCGAACCCGCGTCCTGCCTTACGGAAGTTAAGCAAGTTACCATCTTGCCAGAGTAACCTATTCGTTAATGTTATGCATTTTATTTTTAATATAGAAGTTTAAGCTTCATTGTTTTTGGCTAGTAGCTTAAAGAGTGCTTATAGAAACTGCTTATTAAACCGTGGCTTTTTCTCCCTCTGCTTATTTTCAACTTGTTTCACTTTTAAATTTTGAATTTAGCAAAACTAAATAAGTTGTAGCTTATTTGGTTTAAACCTTTTTCGATGCAGCTTATTTTTAAGCTAAAGTTTTTTTAATAAAAGTTTTCATTATTAAATATAGTTCTAGTTTATAAAAAGTTTACAATTTTAATTAATAAAAATAGTAGTTTTTAGATTAGCTTATTATTAAGCTAGCTTATTGCTTATTATCTAATGCTTAATATTTGCTCAGTGTTGTGTTTGTCTCACTTTACTTTCTCTAAGGTAGGGATGAGCATCGGTCCAAAACCGGACCGGACCGGCCAAGACCAGACCGAGACCAAATAGTCTAAGAAACGGGGGGGGGTGGGGGGGGGCCCAGACCGAGGACCGGACCGAAATGGTACGGTCCGGTCCAGGTCGGCCCGGTCCGGTTTGGTCTTTGGTCTGATCCGATCCTACAAGGCATAATGTTTGGATTTTTTGGTAAGGCCGACTAGACCGGACCGACCGGACCGGACCGAAGACCGAATTGGTCCAAAACGCCGGACTGAGGACCACAGACTAAAATATGTTCGGTCGGGTCTGGTTCGGTTTAGTTTTTCGGTTTGGTTCGGTCGAACGGTCCGTATGCTCAGCCCTACTCTAAGGCTTTGAGTTTAAGGGTTAAATAAGCTAGACATTTGCGTTAGAGATTAATTAGATTTTATAAAGCTAAATGGTAAATCTCTATTCAACTCTCTTTGAGGATACAACCCCAGACTAATAGTTATTACTTTTCGTAACTAATTGACCCTCTACCTTTTTTAAAGCTTGAGTATAGGCTTGAATTTCTATACTAGCATCACCAAGTTGTTCCCTTTGTTAATCATATAATTTTTTAAGTTTAGCATAAGATTTCACACATTCTTTAGAACAATATGTTACCTCAGTGTCTGAGCCTGAATTGCTATAAGCCATCAAAGCAAAGTTCTCTTGTTCATCCTCTACATGATTAGTCCAATCAACACCTTCTCCAGCAAGAGTTACCAAAGCTTTAGGATCCTTATGTTTTCCAAGTCTCCTTCCAATGTCTTTTGATTTATATCCAGTGTTCCCTTTTGATCTGCACTCTCTAGCAAAATGCCATGTCTTATGACAATTGTATTCGACTTTGGTCTTGTCAAATACAACTGGTTCCTTGGCATCAAAATGTAGTTTTCTCCCTGTCTTCTTGTAGAACTTCTTCAATCTCATAGAAATCATGGCCACTTGCCATTTCAAGTCCATCTCTTCTAAATCAAACTCATCAAGTTACTCCAAATCTTCATGATCCAAATGTAGACTACTGGATTGATTAGCAAAGAATGAGTACATGAGTTCATCAGTGTATGATGAAGAGTTTTCCCTTTGTGAGTTGTAGCCAGAAGAAGTAGAAACCCTATAAGCAGTACTAACATCATTAGTACTGCTAGTGCTTTTAGAAGAAATAAAGGCAATATTCTATGCACTAGAAGATGATCCAGTAAAGCCTTTAATATCATACTCAAAGACTCTAAGATTGTTATAGAGATCATCAATACTAAGATTATCCACTCCTGGCTTGGTCCTTATGACTAAGGATACTTGGGACCAGGAAGAAGGTAAAGACCTAAGAAACTTCTGATTGGCATCTTCAGTAGAGACACCTGCACCATGAATCTCAAGTTGACTCAGAAGACTTTGAAACTTGTCATAACCTTTGTGCAATCCTTCTGAGTTGGATACAGAAAAGCCTTCAAATTGTTGCTTTAGAATGTATTTCTGCATCTTCTTTGATTCATCATTGCCACCAAATCTGGATTTGATAGCATCCCACATATCTTTAGCATCAGTCATCTTGTGAAATTTTGCTAAATGATCTTCTGTTAGAGCCATAAGCAAGGTGGTCCTTGCTTTTCTTTCTCTTTCTCTGGCTAAAATTTCTTTAGCAGTTTTACGAGGCAGAACCTTTATTACTCCATTTGTATCTGTTGAGACACTTACAGGACCAATTCCTTTTTGTATGAGTTCCCATATAGGATAGTCTGTATGGCTCAAGTAATGTTCCATTTTCATGGCCTAAATACCATACTCACCTTTCTTCAGAATAGGGAGTTTAATGGATGACACAGTATGTGGGGCTTGTTGTGTTGGTGTTTGTGGTGGTGGTGGTGGTGGTGAAATTTCATCATCTGATCCTGCCAATAAATAGATCTAAAAGGTAAAAGTTTGTAACTGATGTGTTTAGGTTCTTCTTACTCATAGTTTCTCAACAAGCTCTGATACCACTTGTTGATCCCAATCTGAATAGATCTTTCTGGCCTATTAAGGGTGGTAGCTAATCTGGATAGATCCAAACTAACTACAAGAGAAACAATGACTATGAACAATATAAGTTATGCGGAAACTAACTTATAATGCTAAGAAGAACAATGAATGAAACAAAACTTTGATTTCAATTAATCTGCTAGGTTACAGATTACTAATTATATATCTTGGTGAAACTTGTATATGAAACTTATATCTAACTAATGCCGTAGGGATCCTTTTATACACCAAGGAAAACCCTAATGGGCTTACAAAACGTGTGAAGAGATAATGCATATCTATTCTTATAATAACTCATGCATATCTCCTAACAGTACTAACTAGCAGTACTAACTTACTACTAATAGCACTAACTATACTAGCAGTACTAACAATGTACTGGCAGTACTAACTAGTTATAACAAACAGTACTAACTACTTAGTTTATTTTCTTGAATCTATAGCATTCTTCATCAGCAACACTAAGTAGAACTGGCAGTAGTAACTTGTATAAGTAGCATCACTAAGTTGTAGGAACTTCTGAAACCCAACAATAGATATTGGTTAAGTCAAGAACTGAACAAACCTAATGTATTTTCTTCGGTTCAGTTTTGACAAATAATTTTATCTAAATCTTCAGCTATCTCTCGAGTTAAGTAACTGAGCAATCATATATGTCTCATTCATTGATTTGCATGAGCATTTTTGGTTTTGTCGCCTTTGCTGGAAGATTGATTGATGATGGAGATTACAATAATCAGCTCAGCATGACATAACACAAAACCTGACCCTAGTTCAGCTTTTATAAACATCAATCTCAAGGTTAGTTTTTTTTAAAAAGGTGTGATTTTTAAAAAAATTAATATTTAAATATATTAAAAGAATAAATCTGTTATCCCACTAGTTTAATCCATTACACAACAATAATCTATACCAATATGCTAGAAAATAAGAAATCTTAGAAAGAGAAAGTAGAGAGAGAAACAAGAAAGGAAGATTAGCTTAGAGAGAGTTTAGAGGATTACAAGTGAAACGAAATGTAACCAACACCCTTCACCAAGTGTGGTGAAGGGATATTTATACCTTAGCCTTCTAGATGGCTCATGGGCTTTCTTAACGGGCCGGGCTTGGCTAAACTTGGGCTTTCACCCTTAACATGGACAACATTAGATTACAAACCAAGCCTGATGATACCCGACTAGCCTATTACATAACAACACCTATTTGACTTAATGAGACTGATAACATTCTTGTTTGACTTAATATAATTAAGGCTAACAATCTCCCCTAATGTTGAGGTCTCTTTCTTCAAACTTCTCTGTATCACCGATGACATTGAAGATATGATGTTTAACGTTTATGCTTTGCCTTGTTATGGTCTTGTCTTGTTTGTAATGGCTTTGATCATCCATGCTTTGTGATCTTGATTTTGAGCCTTTATCTTTTGACTTTAAATTCTTGAGATCGTTATCTTGCATCATCTCCTTGACTTGAATCATCTTGATTTGACTTCCTTGATCAACTTGTGCTCTTGACCAACATGCTCATACTTGTTACATTCTTGTTTGACATATGTGATTATAAGTCTAACAATCTCCCCAATTGATGATTCTTTATTTAACTTTGAGGCTCTTTGATGGTGGGGAAGATTAGAATCAACTATCTTGACGTTGAATGATTGACTTTGAAAGCTTGAGTATGAGCATGTGGTTTATGAATCCGACTTCGCTGGAATGAGGCTGCAACACCGTCGTCTTATCCTGAAATAAAACAGTTAGCAATAAAAGATGAATATGGCTTTGTCATTCATCTTGACTTCGGTTGCATTAACCTCCGGTTTCCCGTTTTATAGTATAAATACTATACCTGTGATCAGGTAGATTCAAAGAATCTCCTTGACAGGGTTTCCAGCTCAAAGCGTAGGATCTTCTAACACAGATGTATTAGATTCACCATGCTTGCTAGTTCTCATTACCGGAACGTCTCAAAGCAGACAACACGGTAAGAGTGAATCAGATAGTTACTATCTTTCTGATTAAGTCGTCAATTCATTTACTGGACCAAAATTGATATCCAGTTATCACAAGCTTGATTCATATAGAATCTTGCAAGTCACCTACCAAGAGCTTGTTTGATGTTGGCTCAAGCAGGATTTCCATCTTCACTGTGAATACTTAAGTATCACTCGGATGTTCTGGCAAGATCTCAAGGATAATGCGTAGGACTCTTTGTTACAACTTGTGAACTTTATGGTGTTCAACAAGTGTATTTTGACATTGTGTCCTAATGAGATTTATAATTTGATCTCTTCTTGGCTCTAGACTCGATTTGTGCACTTTTGGTTTTAGTAATCGGAGGCTAGAGCAGACTGCCACCTATTCAATAT
>BQNB010117468.1:0-21169 GCA_026074375.1 Tanacetum coccineum
TGTGCCATGCACAAATGGGAGAAATCCTAATTGTGTGCAAGGTATAACACATAACAATATGACTAATGGTTTTTCTTAACCGCATGGTAAGAAAGATAATATTCTACTAGGACTTATACACCTCGATGTATGTTGCCCTACTTAGAACTAGTGTCAAGAAATAATGAATACCTACTTCGTCATATTCACTAAAAGGTTTAGCAAAGATGACTGTGTCTTCTTGTAAAGACATAAATTAGAAGTAAATACGTACTTCATCGTATTCACTAAAAGGTTTAACCAATATGATTGTGTCTTTTTGTAAAGACATCAATAAGAAGTATGTAATTAACTTGAAATGATAGTTGAAGCCAAGAGTCGGCGTTTAATAATACTTTATTTAATATGCTTGTGACTTCTTATAAAGACATAAACATAAGGTCCTTGAACTGTTCGAAGACTTTTATAAAGTAATCAATTGACTTGTCATGTCCTCTTGTCATGATATGTACATGAAGTCATTGAAATGATCAAAGACTTATAACATAATGTTAGCGTTTAACATGTTATGTCTTCTAGTTAATACATGCACATAAAGTCCTTGAATTTCTCTATGACTTCTATGTTATAGCATGCAATGGGCTTGAAATTATTGTTAATGCCATTATGTTTGAACAAATTGGAAAGTATGTAAGCCAAAGGGTATTAGGATATCTAAATAATTATGATACTGTCTAATAATTCCATTACTCATGAATACCACATCGCCATGATATGTCTGATATATGAAAACAAACTCTGTTGATATTGTTTGATTTTTGATAACTCTAACTACCCTACCTCTGATCTTATCAAGGTTAACATAATTAAGAAAGCCACGTGTTTACTTAATATGGTTCCAACCAAGAAGGTAACTAAGATACCATCAGGTTATGAAATGGGGAGACTCCCTTAAGTCTTAACTAAAGTTATGAATTTGTTGAGATCACGTTAAGCGTGTTATTAGCAAACTAGAGTCAAGAACTGTCAGCGTATACTATACATCCCAAATGAGAACAATTTTATTGTTACTCGACTTGTTGCGTATTTAGAGAAAGTATCCTCTTACACGAAGCAAGTGGGAGCATCTATTTTTTTAGAAAAAGTCCAAAATAATAAATATAACATCATATATATAAGTATTATGCCGAAATTATTAGGATAAAACCAAAGAATTACAACTTGTAAATAATATCTAGATATTTAATGAACAAGATCCGAACACCTTTTATCAACTTGTTATGTTAAACTTAACCTAGGGTTAGAAAGTAACTATGGTTAAGTTAGTAAGATATTTTTACTATAAATACCCAATAGCATCATTAGTAACATTTACTTAATCCTTACATGGCAAAATTTCATTTTCTTCCTCCCTTTTATACATAAAAACCCACGGCACAAAACCCTTGCCAAACTTAATCCACACTTTGATTTTCTAAGATTATACAACCCTTTATACATCAATCCTAAGATGTATTAAGTCATATTCAAGCCTTGGATCACCATTTGCAAGTATTAAGAAGAAAAAGTAAAGATTAGGGTTTTGGAAACCTAATCTAGGGTTATAAGCTTGAAAGCTTGGATTTAAGTCTAAACACGGGTTTAGCATTCATTTTACATCCTATACATCATCACTAAGGTCTTTCTAAATCCTTCATACTTTTAATTGTTGTGATTTTATGTGTTTATATTTTATATTACGCAAAATCACCACTAATGACTTTTAAATTGTTAAAATGGGTTTTTATTTGAGTTTATCAATTTATGACACTTATTCTTATGTCATAATGAATCCTATATACCATGGAAAAATAAAAATAAAAGTATGTTAACCTATGGATTAAGTATAAACATGTTTATGTTAAATTAGGGTTTTATAAGGTTTCTTAATCTTCACATGTGAAAATAATGAAAGTAAAAGGGTTAAACTTGTTACAATGAATTTACAAGGACTAGGGATGATATTGGACTTTATTATAAGTACCACAAGTGTCAAATGTGTTTTTAAGAGTTTTTATAGTAAACTACTAAGTTAATAATACATAAAAACAAGGTTTTTATAAAGTTAAACATATAAATACTTAGGGGCTGTCTAAGATCCGAATTTCATACAGAAAGTTTGATATAATATAATAATAATACGCCTCATGACGATTCCATAATGATAAGAAACTCGAAAAACCGATCTATAACGAATAAGTTATCGCGATTACGAGTTTACGCTAATTAAAACGACAAATGAGCTGTTGTGAACAGTAATTTTACTATTCATCGCAGAATCTTAAAAACTTGAAAATGTAATATTTTGATCGCTCGTCTTACTACGAAGACGTGGACGTAAAAAACGCGAGCAACGGGCTTAAAACGACCAAATTAGGTCATTTTTACGAAAAGTATATTTATAAACGTTTTCACTTTATAAATATTATTTTACTAAAACGATTAGTCGGTGATTATGCTATATAGATATAATTTTTTTGAGTGTTTATCAAGTGCTATATTACTAGCAGTTTTCAATAATGAGCGCCTCTTTCGGGGATGGCGTTATCGACATATGTTTTGGATTAACGATTATAAAGTATCCCTAACTCCTCGAACGCATTGTCATGACCTCTTTATTATTTAATGATATCCCGATACGATAGTACGAATGAACCAACTATAAGATTATATTCAATGTTATAAATTAGAAGTACTTGGTACTTATACACCTTGAATTTAAATAGGTGCATCGCAACGGATTTGCGTGACATTTTATCTGTGATTATTGGACATCAGTACACAAGGTGAGTTCATTAGCCCCCTTTTACTACTTAATTTGTTTTTACAAAACTCTACGGGGTGGATTACATTGCTGTTTTACTATTGGACACAAGGTGTTTTCCTAAGTGTTTTAAAACGGTATGCTATCCATACGCCTGAATATTATTGCCTAAGTTTACCACGATTGCCAATTAAGTTCCTACTATATCATGAAACCCGACCAATGCTATTGTAGTGAGCCGCAGAGTGTTGTGGATAATCTATCGGGATCTGACAATCCCCAACCTGGAAATTTCTGTCACAAGTTGAACCATGGTAGCATTTAAACATTGAAATACTTTTAGTTGTTGGCAAGCATCCTATACAACTTTGGGGCACAAACTAAGTTAAGTGCTTCGGGTTCATGAGCTATAGTGCAATAATAAATGTATTGAACTACTAAATGTGTTTTAGAGTCTATTATACATCGCTCTTGTGTCCACCAAATTTAAGCCAACAACCTATGATTCACTCAAACCTTTGAGTGTTGACTTTTAGCATGTAAAAATCAGGTCCTAGTTATGAAGACTGAAGGGGAGCCGTGGCGGATATCAATGGAAGATGGAATTCTGTGTATTTAACAAAATAAAATGCAACTTTTGTCTTTCATAAAACCTTAAGTCATTCTTTTGAGATTTCGTTTAAAATGTATGTTGGATGTTTATGAATCAAAAAACTTATAGACCTAATGTATTAAACCACTGATATCTTTGCTATAATAAATATTATCTTAGAAATGTCCCATTTTTGGTCCATTTCCTATATCATGTTTGTTGTAACTTGAATGTAGCACTCCCAAATGTTACTATTATTCCTGTCCCTGATTTTGGGGATGTTCCAATGGTACCAAGAGCCAAGTATAAAGGGAACTGGTCATATTCAAAACCTAAGTCTATAACATACATAGTTTAAAGATTTACTTTTTTCTTTCATTTTCAAAAATTCAAGATCCTTCATCGCTATCCGATATCCATTACCGCGTATTCCCCGATCCTTACTTGCTTTTCTGATTATCATTATTGCTTTATATGATAACCTAATCTAGGTATACTACTTGGTTAAAAATTCGATCTCTTTACGTCTAACTTTGACATATCAATATCTATCCCAATCAGTCAATTAAATAACCCGGAGTATTCATGATTATTACATCATTCTTCTATTCCATTTTCTCCATCATTATCATAATCCCATAACTACTGCATACCTTTAACAAATTACTTAAACGAATTATACACGTAGTTCCAGAATCATGCCGCCCGCCAGGAGATTTAAGAAGAAATCCGTTAGAAGATAGTGGAAAGAGCGTGTGGGGCCAAAGCCATTGAAAAAATATGAAAGACAGAGCTGACATCAAACCATACTGGTGGATCTGGATCAAACAAATACTGAGGGACTGTTGTGCCAGAGATACATGGATGTTCGTAAAAAACATTTATGACTGCAGCCTCACTCTTTCAAGGGGACTGAAGGCGTAGTCGACTGAAAACGAGTGGTTTTCGAAAAAGATATGAGCAATGTTTTGAGATTTGCAAATGTGCTAAGATGACAAGGTGAAGTTTTGCTTATGTGCACGTCGAGGTCCTAAGCCCTACGACCTGGTGGCGGCACGAAATGTTCAACTTTGGACTTGCTAATGCTAATCCGATCCCTGGAGGCAAACGTAAAGCTATGATGACGACTGAATACTGCCCAGCAACCGAAATCTGAAAAGATGGAGCAAAGCTCTGGACTCTAACGATCTGAAAGGAGAGATATCGAAGGCTTACAGCAATGTCGCTATCCAGAACTATTTCTGATTGTCCTGAATTGATTCCCACTGAAAGCAATGAAGTAGGTGGAAAGTACATTCGTTGAGGTTTCCTGCAGGAATCAAAGGAAATATGATTTCTTCGAAACCTGCACAAAACCCCTTCGCATGAGGCCAATCAACATGGCCCGGCACTAGTCGAACGCAATCATTCAGGGTAAGAGCTGCTAGAATTAAGAAAGTAATAAAAGGAAATGGGAAGACAAACCAAAGGAACACCAATAACAATAACCATAACTGACAACAATAACCACAACAACAACCAAACACGCATACCGAAACAACAAATAAGCCCCAGCAACAAAACAGGTAAGACAGGAAACCGTCAGGGCAATATGCTGCAAGCCACCAACTGGAGGGAGAAAGATTTAATGCTGGAAATTTACCAAGTGCAATCCGATGCAACGTACATCATCATGGAACGTGTTCTCAAAGGTGCCAGAAATGTCAAAAAATGGGCACTAGAGAAGGATTGTATGATACGGGGTTCAGGTGCAGGTAAAATAACATCCTGCACAATATGACATGCTTCGGGTGAGGTGAGAAAGGACACTATAAAGGGACAAGTGTCCAAAAGCAAGGAACCAGCAGAATGTTGGAGCTCGTGCAAGAGCATATGTGGTGGTTAGACAATCCGCAGCATCAATCCTAATGTGGGTCCGGTACGTTTCACCAAAATGATCACTACCTTGTATTCTCTTTGATTCTGTGCAGAGAATAGTTTTGTATCTTTATGCAATTTAACCGCCTTTTATTGATATTGGCCCCAACCAGCTTTGACACTAATATGAAAATCGAATTAGCAGGACGAAAAAGTTGTTAGCACCAATAACCAATTATATAGTTGTACTTAGATTTATTAAATTATACGTCTTCAAAATAGACTTGTTGCCAACCCAACTAGGAAGTTTTTGATGTTATCATTGGAATGGGATTGGTTGGCAACTACGAGCTCATCATCAGATTGGTTATGAGAAAGAATGTCCGGTATTCCTACTTCCGAATGGCGAGATTCTTGAAGTACAAGGCGGAGAGAGCCGAAAAGGATCTTGATCACTTGCATGTATCAAGGCTGATGAGAAAAAGCTTGATGACATCTCAGCATTGTCCAGATTTTCCCCGTAAGTATTTTTCCAGATGATCTGTTGGGATTTACCTCATGTGCGGAGGTAGAAATTTCGTCATACGATCTGATCCCAGGCGCATCACCAGTTGTTAGATCTCCATACCGGTTAGCACCCTATCCAGTAAATGTTAGAACATGTCGAACCAGCTCAAAGAACTCAAAAAGGGTTTATTCGACCAAGTCACGCACCAATGGGGAGCAACCTGTGCTCTTGTCAAGAAGAAAAAGACTGTTTCGACGAGAATGTGTATTGACTACGTAGGAACTAAACATAGTAGACTATAAAGAACCGTTACACCTCTTCCCAGAATTGATGACTTGTTTTGATCAATTACAAGAGCGTGTTGCTTCTTCCAAGATAGATCTCGTTCCGGAATCATACATTTTTTTTTGAGAGCCGAAAGAAGATATACCGAATACCTGCGTTTAGAACCCGATAGGGCACTTTGAGTTCACAGACATTCCAAGTGGGATGACAAAGAGCCCAGCAATATTTATGGACTTAATGAACCATGGCGTCTGCAAGCCTATTTGAAAAATTCGTATTTGATTGTTCATTTGACAACATTTGTTAATCTACACCAAGTCAGAAGGAAGCACGAAGTCCACCTGAGACAATTCTAGACTTACTCAAGACGGAGAATGTTGTAGCGCCCAATTTTTTCAAAGTGCGAATTTTGGTCTTGAAGGAAGTTCAGATCCTAGACATGTGGTCAACCGAGAGACGGTACCACGATGGATCCTAGCAAGGTTTATCAGTCAAGAACGGATAAGACCCCTGAGTCCCAATAGAAATCCGTTCATTTTCTAGGATTGACATGTTTTACTACCGACTGTTTAATTTATCGAAAATTTATCCAAGATCGCAAAGCCCCCCCACCCAGATACTCAAGAAGAATAATGCATATGTGTGGGGGCGATAAGCAATGATGAATCTTACAAATTCTGAAGGATAAATTATGCAATGGCTCCTTGTTAGCACTCCCCGATTGACCCGATTACTTTGTGGTCTATTGTGATGCATCAGAAACAAAGGTTTTGGGAAGCGTACTGATGCAGCGATGGCAAAGTGATAGCCATATGCGTCAAGACAGTTGAAAGATACATGAGAATCATTATACCAACCCACGACATAAAATCGGTGTGGGTGGTGTTCGCCATAAAATCTGGATGACATTATCCTTATGGTAACGAAAGTGTCATCTACACTGACCACGAAGAGGTCTCACAGTACATATCGCCTCAGAAAGAAGTTGAATATGCGCCAAAGCCGGTGGATCGAGCTTCTAGTGATTATGAATTCGAGATCACAAACCACCCAGGCAATGCAAATGTGGTGGCAGATGCCTAGAGCAGAAAAGAAAGACTCAATCCGAGACATACGTCTATGTATTACAATTCATTCTGGACTTAAGACAAGATTTTAGGAATCACAGAGCGCAGCTTCCAAGATCTCAAAGCCCTAGCTGAATGCTAAGAGGATTAGAAAGACTCTTTGAGCAAACGAGCTGATGGTGAAATTTACTTCTTTGATCGTAATCTGGATTCCATCATTTGGAATGTAAGGAAATTAATCATGGATGAAGCTCATTACATCTAGGATATTTCAGTACAATCCGGGTGCAATAAAGATGTACTATGAATCTGAGAGTCTTGTATTGTGCCTGTATGAAGAGAAGACATTGCTGAAATTACGTTAGCAGATGTCTTACTATGATCTAAGATTAAAGGCCGGAACACCAGAAACCCTCATGAACTTCTTCAGCAACCAGAAATTCCCGAGTAGGAACATTGGAAAATTTAGCAATGGACTTTACACAAGTTTGCCTAAAAGCACAGTGGGTACTGAAACCGATTTAGGGTATTGTGGATACACTGACCAAGTCGGCTCATTTCCTTATCCTACCTAGTCGTGAGGACTACATAAATCCGAGAACTGGCAAAGATTTTATGTCAACGATATTGTAGGCGAGACATGGTGTGTGCCGAGTCCAATCATTTCAGACCGTGATGGTCGAAATCACGTCACACTTATGGCAAGCCACTTCAGGAAGCATTGGGTCACGTCTAGGACGTGAGTACAGCTTAACCACCTCAACCGTACGGTCATAGTGAGCTATACTATTCAGGTCGCTGGAGGATATGTTTCGAGCTTGTGTTATGGATTTTGGTGGCAGTTGGGATACTCATCTTCCATTGGTTGAGTTTTCTTATAATAACAGTTACCACACGAGCATTAAGTGTGCACCATTTGAGGCTCTGTACGGGCGGAAATGTAGATCCCCCGTAATATGGACTGAAGTGGAGAAAGTCAAGCTTATTGACCAGAAATTGTGCAAGAAACACTGAAAAGATTTTTTTCAAATCAAGGAAAGATTGAAAACGGTAAGAAGTCGCCAGAAAAGCTATGCTGATAAGAGACGTAAGCCTCTTGAATTCGAAGTTGGAGACCGAGTGTTACTGAAGGTATCTCCATGCAAGGGAGTGGTACGATTTGGTAAGAAAGGAAAACTAGCACCACGATATGTCGGACCATTTGAAATCATCGAGCGTGTTGGACCGGTGGATTATCGGCTGAAGTTACCCCAGGCATGCTAATTGTGTCAACGACATAGAAAAGATGAAATCAATACCAAAACGTCTCATGGTGTCAAAACTCAAGAAACATGATGGCGGAGCCAAGATGTTCAAGTGCCTTTGGATGAGATCGAGATGATGAAAAACTCGATTTGTTGAATGAACCGAACTAGATCGAGGAACGAGATGGTGAAGAAGCTAAAGGCAACAGATGAATTCCATTAGTCAAAGTTCTTTGGAACTCTCAGCAAAGGAGCAGATATACCTGGGAAGGAACGAGAAGACCAACTCCGAAAAAATATCCGCAAATCTTTTCTCCGAACCCGTACCTTCGACAAATGTTCGCAACTTGATCCTTGAGGACAAGCTCATTTACCGGGGAAGGCTGTAACAGTTTTCCGTAATTCTCAGTCTTTACAAACAATTACTTTCACTATTTATTTTTTTTCTCGTACGCGTTCACTTTTAATTTTAATCGTTAAGCTAAATCGCGTAGACTGAAAATGATCATACAATGTAAACGGGCATTAAACAATTAAATGTTTACATCAACACAGTGTTAAAATGATTATGTATGAGATAAATTACTAACTTTGTTCATCTTAATTTTATTTTGGCTAGTAAAATGCTTTACGTTTCACGATAAATGCGATTTAGAGCATTCCCCGAACAGTTCTAAAAACTAACTACGCCTAAACGAATACCCAACGAATATACACAATACTCAAAATAATAAATATAGACATCATAATATAAAGTATTATGCCAAAATTTATTAGATAAAAACCAAAGAATTACAACTTGCAAATACTATCTAGAAATTTAATACAAGATCTCTTACACACCTTTAACCAACTTGTCATGTTAAACTTTAACCTAGGGTTAGAAAGTAACCATGGTTAAGTTAAGAAGATATTTATACTATAAATACCCATGCATGCATTAGTAACATTTACTTATATCCTTACATGCAAAATTTCATTTTCTTCCTCCCTTTTATACATAAAAACCCACGGCACAAAACCCTTGCCAAACTTAATCCACACTTTGATTTTCTAAGATTATACAACCCTTTATACATCAATCCTAAGATGTATTAAGTCATATTCAAGCCTTGGATCACCATTTGCAAGTATTAAGAGCAAAGAGTAAAGATTAGGTAGGTTTATGGAAACCTAATCTAGGGTTATAAGGCTTGAAAGCTTGGAATAGTCTAAACACGGGTTTAGCATATCATTTTACAAATCCTATACATCAACACTAAGGTCTTTCTAAATCCTTCAATACTTTTAATTGTTGGATTTTTGTTTAAAGTTATTTACGGCTAAATCACCACTAATGAACTTTTAAATTGTAAAATGGGTTTTTAGTTGAATTTTATCAAATTATACACTTATTCTTATGTCATAGTTGGTCCTATCATACCATGGAAAAGTTAAAAATAAAAGTTAATGTTAACCTATGGATTAAGTATAAACATGTTTATGATAAATTAGGGTTTTTATAAGTTTCTAAACTTCACATGTGAAAATAATGAAAAAAAAGGTTAAACTTGTTACAATGAAATTACAAAGGGACTAGGGATGATATTGGAACTTTAGTATAAGTACCTACAAGTGGTCAAGGTGTTTTTAATTTAAAGGAGTTTTTTATAGTAACTACAAGTTAATAATACATAAAAAAGCATATGGTTTTTTTATAAAGTTAAACATATAAAATACTTAGGGGTTGTCTAAGATCCCGAATTTCATACAGACAGTTTATGATAAAAATAATAATAATACTCCTCATGACGATTCCATAATGTAAGAAACTCAAAAAAAAAAAAAAAAACCGATCTATACAAGAATTAACGCGATTTAACGAGTTTACGCTAATTAAAACAACAATGAGCTGTTTGTTAAACAGTAATTTACTATTCAAGTAATTCGTAGAATCTTAAAAACTTGAAAATGTATATTTTGACTCGCTCGTCTTCCTACGAAGACGTGGACGTATGAAACGCGAGCAACGGCTTAAAACGACCAAATTAGGTCATTTTTACGAAAAGTCATATTTTATAAAAGCTTTTCACTTTAATAAAAATTATTTGACTAAAATGATTAGTGTGATTATGCTAAAGAATATTGAGTGGTTATCAAATAATGGCGCTATATTACTAGTGAGTTTCAAATGAGGCCTCTTCGGATGGGCGTATTCGACGATGTTTTTGGGAATTTACGATTTGAAATTATCCTAACTCCACGAACGTCATGTCCAAGACCTCCTTATTTATGAAAGCCCGAAACTGATAGTACGATGTAACAACTATAAGATTATATTCAATGTATAAATGAAGTACTTGGTACTTATACAACCTTAATTTAAAATGGTTGCATCGCAAAGAGCACGTTATTGCGTGACGATTTTAACTGTGATTATGGACTATCATACTCAAGGTGAGTTCATAGCACCCTATTTTACATACTATATGTTTACAAAAACTCTACGGGGAAAGGATTACAATGCTTGCTTTTACTATGGGACAAAGTTTTTTTTCTAAGTGTTTAAAAAACAGATGCTATCCAGATTACTGCCTGAATATTAGTTGCCCTAAGTTACCACTAATGCCAATTAAGTCCCTACTTATATCATGAACCGTCAATTGCTATTGTAGTTGAGCGCGAGTGTTGAGAATATATCTATCGGGACTAGACAATCCCCACCTGGAATTTCTGGTCAAAAGTTACCATGGTGCCAAGTAACATATGAGAATACTTTTAGGTTGTTGGCAAGCATCCTAAACATTTGGGGCACAAACTAGTTAAGGCTTCGGGTTAAATAACCACATGAGCTTAGTGCAAAACACTAAACAGTTTTGACTACTAAATGTGTTTTAGAGTCTATATTTTTACATCGATCTTGTGGACCACCAATTTTACCAACAAAACCTATTGATTTCACTCAAACCTTTGTGTTGAACTTTAGCAATTAAATTTTCAGGTCCTAGGGTATGAAGACTGAAGGGAGCCGAGCGGATACCAATGAAGATGGATTCTGTTTTTAATCTAAATTAATGCAACTTTTGTCTTTCATAAAACTTAAGTCATCTTTTGAGATTTCATTAAATGTATGTTGGTTGTTTAAGATCATCAAAAAAATTTATGGGACCTATATGTATTGAACTCTGATATTATTGCTATAATTGAAAATATAATCTTAAAATAAAATGTCCATTTTTGGTCATTTCCTATATCTTGTTTGTTGTACTTGAAGTAGCACCCCAAATGTTACTATTCCGCTGCTACCTGATTTTGGGGATGTTACATCTGTTGATATTGTTTGATTTTTGATAACTTTAACTACCCTACCTCTAATCTTATCAAGGTTAACAAAATTGATTTATAGCCACAGGTTTACTTCAATATGGTTGCTTCCAATCAAGAAGGTAACTAATAACCATCCGGTTATGGAATGGGAAACTCCCATTAAGACTTAACAAAGTTCGAATTTGTTGAGATCATGTACGCGTGTTATTAACAAACTAGAGTCAAGAACTGTCAGCATACATTATACATCCCAAACGAGAACAATTTTATTGTTGCTCGACTTGCTGCGTATTCGGCGAAAGTCTCCTCTTACACGAAGCAAGTGGGAGCATCTGTTGTTGGAGAAAATCTCTTCTTATACAACCGTTTGAATGCACTAGCTAACGACATAATAAATGTTGAGATATAGTCCATGAAAGAAAATCATTTTGGAATTTGATTGATCCGTTCACCAATCAGGGGGTTCGGTAAGACCTAAAAGGTAAAAATTTTGGGTCTTCTAGGAGAAGACTAATAAGGAAAAAATGTAACACACATTTAAATTGTACGCCTTGTATAAGGTTTACTTATACTAATCAAAGAAGCGATTAAACTATGATCAAGCTTCTATAACTTTGCAAGCGTATAAATGAATAAAGATATTAATTACCTATATTTGAATTCCTGAAATATGAAATATGGCCAATTGGATTGTCTAATCTTCTTACTGAATGAGTTACCATTGCGAGGGACGTTGTGTTAATCAAAAAGGTATATGAATCCCACGTTATCTTTAGAAAACGTGCAAGCTATAAAATCCAAGTATGGGTTAGATCATGCATCTAGAAGCTGGAATCTTAAGTTTAAATCAACAATTTGATTTTGATTGAAACAAAGAGATCTCTGAGTACACCTTCACGCTGAGACGGAGCATTATGTTTTAATCTTTCTTAAGTTTTAATGTTTTTCAACAATTAGAAATAAAATTTCACCTAAAGCAAGGATTTTTAATCCTTAGTTTGGAATAATATTTTTATCGTTAGAAAATAAAAAATAAACCAAACAACCTTGGTACAAATGTATTAGGATAAACATACGCGATTAATAAGTCTAACACAATATGACACATCATTGAGCAAGACTTAAAGTTCAGTCTCACCTGATGAGTTGAACACATGCATAAAAACGTTTAGGTTAGCTAAAGGTTTCATTATGTATGTCATGATATGTACTAGACAAAATTGTAACACTTGCATGAATGCAATATGAACCAACAACAATAGTAACTAAGTGAAATTCAATAGGCTACTATTGAAAGAACATTCTAGAAGGCCTTTAAAGGACTAAAGTCATGTTTATCATTTACGGATTTTTGATAAGGAGATTGGTGTTGGTTTTATACACTAATGCTTATTGTGATTGAGATGATTCTCAATCCTAGTCATAGCATGATTTCATCATATATGATAATGTTGTTGACTAGACATGCTTGATTGAAAGCATTGTTGCACTATTCATAAAAGAAATAAGAATACTTCGTAGTTTGGGAAGCTGTTAAGAAGACTGTCTTAAATAGGTCATTTTGCTTGTTTCAAACAACCTATGTAATGTATTGTCGCAATGCTAGTATTATTGTATTAGCACTTGAACGCGTATATACAAAATGACAATCATCATCTGATTCAAAACCTTCACTGCTTGTGAGTTTAAAACAAGTATTCTTAAAGTTCACTCAGATGACAACTTAGTTGGTACTTTTTACAAAGTCAATGTCTTGTACCAAACATGTTTATCATGTTAGGAACATTGAACTTCGACCTGCTAGTAGTCTCATGTATATCTATTTTTATTATTTGGATAATGGAACGTTAAGCAGTTGTATTAAGAAATGAATTGATATACCTGGGATTATCGTCTTCATTTATACAAATGCGTTCTATATTTTCATGTTTAAATCCATGAATAATTTATTTATTCTAAATCGTTAATTGTCAGTTAATGATACAGGAGCATCATTGAATTAAGGAAAATGTGAGTGTTTTGGTCATATTCATATAGTATGAATATTAATGGATGATACCGGCAAACTCATATGTTGTTCATTGAATGAACATTAGACTGACCCATCCTACGAGTATTCAGTACATGGATCTCCATCAATAGTGAATATCATAAGTGGTTATGTCTCTCATCTTCAGACTGATTGAAAAAAGGACCCGCCATATCGGGCTGTACCTAATTGTCATAATCGCCGTCCCAGTGAAGCTTTACAATAGTAAGTCTCGAGAGGTTTTTACATTTACACAGAGGTTATGACCATAGATTGTTTCTTTTCGTATGCTTCTACCATTGCAAATAGGCTTTATTTGTCTAGCACATCCTCATCCCTGATTATTAATGATGAGAAGATCCCTGTGTTAAGGAGTTTGAAGATTGATGATAGGTGAGCGCTGTTAATATGGTCACTCCTATTCTTAAGCTGTGGCAGACATCTAATGTTTGATATTTGTAAGTGTAGCGGTGGTTTGGAATTGACTAAAGAAGTTCTACCGGGTGACAACACCCTGCCAAAGCCTGGAACTCTGGAGAATTTGCTGATGTGGGCAAGAAATCATAAATATGATGTAAGGAAAATGCATTTTGATATCCTCTTTGTTTAAATTGTTCATCCAAGTATAGTAAACTCGTAAGTGTGTTTTTAGTCTGCCACATTCCATTGTGAGGTGAAGATTGATAAGATTAGAACAAAGAATGGTTGGAATTTCCCATCTTGTGAGGGGAGAAATGTAAGAAGGGCAACATTGCCCACAAGGTAGGCCAATTTTAGTGTGACTAACGCGATAGCGCAGTGGAGTACCCTATTCTTAGGTAATGTCGTGTTCTTTTAAAAGTTGTGGAGCGTAAAGATATACTTATTAAACCGCTTTCTGAGCATGTCCAACTTTGCACCTCTAGGTACAAGCTAGAGCTGGAAATATCCAATGACACTGCAAAAGCGGTGATCGTTATGTTTGATGAAACAACGACAGGTTTGTTGAAATGCTACGCTAGCGCAATGGTGGCCTCTCAAGCGCAGGTATGCTTTTGCACTCCATACAATTTATCGGATATACGTACTGACTTACGGCTGCAGGATGAAGATGAGCACTCAGGTTTGCCTGCCGCCTTGGCAAACATTGTCGGAACAATCCAGACGCTGGAGCTCAAATCCCACACGTACTATGAGCATCAGAATTATGAGAGCTTTACCTGTTGGAGAATTGTTGCAGATGATGCTGTGGAGGGGGTTCTAACTCTAGCATGGTTGTTGCAAAAGCATCCTCTAAAACCCCTAAGCTGAAAACATTGAACAAAAGCCCATTGTTGAGCACTCCTTTAAAGCCGACAGAAGAAAAGAGCATAGGAGGTTGGCCAACACTTATTAAACTTTCTATGAATTTTCATTGCAAACTCATTATACCTATATGGCCAATTAAATTTCAATTACTAATTTGTCATGTATGGGTGTGTTATGTTAGAGATGAGTTAGAATATTCGGATGCAGAGGCATCTTTTGTTGCAGATAGTCAGCCCAAAGGAGATGACGTGGGGTGTTCTTTTTACACCAAGAAAAAAAGGTGCGATTCAATACATATACTTCACCACCGCCTTAAACTTTGGTGAACACTAATAACCTCTTTTGTGTCTCTTATTATTCCAGGGTTGGCTTAGAGGACTCGCAGTGAGCGATTTAAGTTTGGCAATCAGGGGTCAGCAATAATGGGAGCAGCTAAGATCCGGCCCGTAGTCAAGTCTTAGGTCGTTAGGTTGAAAAAATAAATAGGCCCTACATGTTAGTTCATTTGTTGTGCCGCAGATGGCCATGATTTTGTTAAGCAATGTTAGGCATGTTTCAGTTATTTTGAACTATTCTCAACTTAAGCAATAGTAACTAATTCCAAGTTTATCGTCAAATATCATGTACTCACTCTAACAATACGAGTAAATCAATACACATAATCTAACGCCCGCATTACCTAATTACAGTCAACGCCACTTGTATATTCAGAAACTAATTGGCACATTCACACTATACAATATGCATAGCCATTGAACAATAGATACTTATTTACAAAGACTGCACTAAGGAAATTACATCCAAGAATGCCAAAGATATCCAAGTTGATTGTCAATTATCCTGCGCTCCCTCTAACAGTTGCAGTATCGGTTGCATGTTCAAAAAATGATTGGCCAAACTTTAAGACACAATAAGACTATTAAATATGCATACAAATTGACCAGCAGATAATTATTCGCAAAGACTATGTAATAAGGGAATAACCTTATGGGATTCCAAATATCCAAGCAAGTCACACTTTAGGCTGCCCATATGCAAGTTAAAGATTGGATAACATAGATTGTGATGACATGCAATGCGGATCACGTTGTTCTTATTGTGACAATATTATAGGCAGGCTAACAAGTTTCAAATAAATAGTGTTGTAAGATTAATATAAATACAAACAAACATAAACTAATAACTTGGAAAGGAACTGGGAACCGTGCTGCAAGATTTATAAACCTACAAACGAATGTTAAGTTATGATGTAGAGATGAAATGGAGTTGTACCTACACGTATTTTTGGATTCCATCTAAGTATATGCTCTATAGGGATGTGCTATCAAGGCTTCATTCCAAATGAAATAGTTTTGTGAAACTCCTCATTTATGATTATAGAATTACATAAGCCTGGATAATAAATGTCTTAACTATTTACCTATTTTCCTTCTAATGTCACCCTTTAAATCATAGGTGTAGGATCATATTAATTGTAGTCACTCTGTAGGCAGATATGAATTCAGGCAGCAACCATGCCAATCCCCCATCGCTCTCGAACATACTGCATACATCTGTCACCATCCATTCAAATACAATTGTTAGATAGGATGGGAACATATAGAGTTTTTGTGGTTTGAAACTCTTAGATGTCCGCACTCCAAATACAGGTAAACACGCACGTTGTCTAGATTCCAGTCACGGCTAATATGTGTATCTAAAGCAGTAACATATTATATACTATTGTGTAAAACTTACTTTATGCCGTTAGGAACCTCATCGGCACTTACAAAAGGCGGTGCACATGCAAAAAAAAAAGGAAATAGTTGATACTCCTGATCATCCCTTTCCCCAAACAGCACCAAGAACAACAGGTGATGAATTTATAAAACAGCACTCAGTTTCACTTCATTTTTAAAAATATTGAAAACTCTAAACATTTGCCCCAACCATTTTCCCAGGCAAAAAAGCACGAAAACCAGCCGCCTTATCATCAGCAGGTTATTTTAGTCACTCTTTGTCTTCCTATGTTATAAACACCGTACTGACCCACTATTGAGGATGTGAACATATACATGTGCACTAACTGATGCTATTAACAGGGACTGAGGTTTCCTACTATAGCCTTGGTGCTCTATTCTATCAACGCCGAAGTTGCAATGCGACCATGTGGTATGAAGAAAGAAATAACAAAGGAAACAAGACTGCAAATCCAACCTTCTCACTCTGTTGCCAAGAAGATAAGGTATTACTGCCATGGTTTAATGAAACACTAGAACCATTAAGAAGGCTACTTGACTATAGCGAACCCGCAACATCCTGGTTTAGGGACCGGATTAGAGTTTATAATGGTATGTTTTGCTTCACATCATTTGGAGCCAGGATCGACCATTCGATTAATGTGGGGAGGGGTCTTTATACATCCCGCATAAATGGGTAGAATTATCATAGAATCGGGTCTCTCCTGCCTCAATAGGGCATTCAGCCTAGGTATGCTCAATTGTGGTTCTTTGATACACAGAATGAGCTTCGGAACAGATTGAATGCATTTGGTGGTAATGAAACCGGGGACAGTGTGGATGGGATAATAGTAGGGAGCCTCATTCAAATGTTGGATCAGAACAGTTCCATCGCCCAAGCATTTCGAATGTCAAGGGATTGGTGTCATTCTAATACTTCTGTGAACGTGCAATTGCGCATGATTTCTGAGAGAAAATATTTAAGGCAATACAACGCTTCGACCATTGCAGAAGTTGCAGCATTAATTGCTAATGATTTTGGGGATGGGGACCCTACAAGAGACATCATTGTAAGCACAAAAGATGGTCGACCAAAAAGGATTTCGAAGTTGCACCCGTCTTACATGGCGCTCCAATATCCTTTGTTATTCCCATATGGAGAAGATGGATATCATGATAAGATTCTGTATCATAGGAACATAGGTGTATGCAAAACTAACAAAGATTATGTCACCATGAAAGAGTATTATGCATACGTTATTCAACACAGACAAAACCAGAGAACTACTTTACTCAGAGGAGGAAGGCTATTTCAGCATTATTTGGTAGATGCATACACTGCCATTGAAGAACAAAGGCTAAGTTGGACCCGAAACAATCAAGACACCTTGCGGGTAGATCTGTACCACAATGTGTGCGATGCTATTACAAGGGGTGACACAAACGCAGCGGGCCTTAGAAAAAGAATTGTTCTGTTCCATACTTTTACCAGGGGCCCAAGATATATGATGCAGAATTACCAAGACGCAATGGCTTTATGCCGAGCATATGGGAACCCGAACCTGTTCATCACATTCACGTCCAACCCAAAGTGGCTTGAAATAAATGAAATGCTTGCACACGTGCCTGGGCAGCGTGCCTATGATCAACCAGAGATGGGGACAGGGTCTTTAAGCTTAAACTAACTGAATTATTAGATGACCTCACAAAGAACAAGATTTTTGAGGAGTCGCGCGTAGGTACCACACCTTACCTACTAAACACTGAATTGCCTACTTTTTATAAACTGTGATTTGCAAGATTAACACTTTTTTACACTAACTCACAGTTGTCTATGTTATTAAATTCCAAAAGTGTGACTACCACACACCCATATTCTGCTATGGCTCAAAGACCAATGTAAATGCAGAACACCGGCGAAGATAGATGATATAATCTAAGCTGAACTGCCATCACCCACGGATGACCCCGCGGGATACAAGGCTGTCACAAACTATATGTTGCACGACCCCTGTGGAAAGGATGCCAGATATGCTCCATGTAATGTCGAAGGCAAATGTTCCAAACATTTTCCAAAACCAATTTACGAGGAAACAATAATTGACCAAGATGGCTACCCTATTTACTGTTGCTGAGATAATAAGGTGACTTTTAAAAAGGGTACATTCATATTCAATAACAGATATGTGGTGCCACACCACCGTTATCTGTTACTGAAATACTAAGCACACATTAACGTCGAATGGTGAAACCGATCAAAAGGCATTAAGTACTTATTTAAGTACCTGAACAAAGGTCCAGACAGAGCAACGATAGTCATACATGAAAACGTGCCAAATGGTCAGCCTATCACCACAGAGAAAGTTACGGTCGTCGACAAAATTAAAAATTACCTAAACTGTAGATATTTAGCACCATGTGAAGCTGTCTGGCGTAGGTTCTCATTTGATATCCATTACTCCTACCCGTCCGTGATGAAGCTAAATTTCCATCTGCCCAATCAGCAACCGGTAACTTTACGCGACTCTGAATGCTTGCCAGCTTTACTAGAAAGGAAAGGTATCAACGTTACAATGTTTACCGATTGGTTTGCGTTGAATGAACGGCACTCACCAGCCAGGGAATGAACGTATGCTTAAATTCCATAGTATTATGTGTGGTATGAACGCTTGAAAATGTGGAAACCTCGAAAACAAAGGAAATGCATTGGTAGGATTGTTTACTCAACCCCGGCCTTAGGTGAACGATACTTCTTGCGGATGTTATTGAATGTCGTGAGGGGGCAATGAAATTTTAAAGAACTACTCACGGTAAACAAAAGGGTATGCTCGACATTCGAGGAGGCATGTTTTGTTTATGGCTTATTGAATGATGACAGGGAATGGACTCGAGCCACACAAGAGGCAGGTGTGTGGGCATTAGGGCCCCAACTACGCCACTTATTTGTGACCATTCTACTATTCTGTGACGTGAGCCGCCCACTAAAACTATAGGAAGAAACATGGGAAATTTTATCGAAAGACATTCTTCACCTAAAACGCAAGCTCTTTAAATACCCTGAGTTGCAGCTAACAGCCGAACAGATTCAGAATTATTGTTTGGTAGAAATTCAAGAGGTGTTGAATAGAAATGGAAGGAGTTTAACAGAATTCCAAGACCTACCACGGCCAAACCCTAAGTTGCTAACAAACATGGACAACCGATTGATAAGGGAAGCACTAGAATTTGATATGAACAAGAGCAGAATTGAACATCAGTAACTACACTCCCAGTTGAACCCTCAACGGTGTTTAATCTATGAAGAAGTTGTTGAACCCGTGCATAATAAAAAGGGCAATTTCTACTTTGTTTATGGGCCAGGTGGCATCGGGAAAACTTTTTTATGCAAAACTATCATTTCAAGGCTAAGATCAGAGCGAAAGATTGTCCTTGTCGTTGCTTCTTCATGTGAACCACTTAAAACAGATTTAGTGATTAACTAAGAAACAATGCAAACATAATTCACGCCTAACTATTTTATTCCTTTGCCCCAGGGATTACATCCTTGCTGCTACCAACCGAAAGGACTGCTCACAGCAGATTCGTTATTCCACTGGAATTATTAGAAAACAACACATGTGGCATAAAGCAGAATACCCACTTAGCGGAGCTTATGCAAGAAGTTGAGCTCATCATTTGGGATGAAGCGCCAATAACGCAAAAATATGCATTCGAAGCATTAGACAAGACACTAAGGGATATATTGGGCTACCCAACACCTACAAACAGGGACAAAATCTTTGGCGGGTTGACAGTGTTGCTTGGGGGTGATTTTAGACAAATACTACCAGCGATACCAAAAGGCAAACGATTTGACATTATGCAGGCGTGCATCAACCATTTAGAGTTGTTGAAACATTGCAAGGTTTTCACACTTATAAAGAGCATGCGTGTCAATGAGTATTATGCTAACGGCAAACTTGATACTAGAAAATAAGATTTTAATCAATGGGTTTTGGCCATCGGTGATGGTAAACTGCTAGCCAAAATGAAAGACGGGGAAATGAGCCAACCTGGATTCAGATTCCGGAAAAGTTCCTTATTAACGCATCAAATTCACCGATTGCGCAGATAGTTACGAAAACGTATCCTAACTTTATTGAACGACAAAAGGAAGATGCATATCTAAAAGAAAGGGCAATCCTAACTCCTAGAAATGATGATGCAGACTCTATAAACACATATATGTTTGACAAGTTAGAAGGTGAGTCTATAACCTACAATAGTGCAGACAAGATATGCAAAGCATCAACTGACACACTCGATCAGCAGCACCTCTACCCAATTGAATTCTTAAATACCCTCAACTTCCCAGGAATGCCCCCACACGCCTTAAGGTTAAAAAGCCACAGACAGTCACTTAATTATGTTGGCCTGTATTTGCCAAATCCCGTGTTCATCCATGGCCAGCTTTATGTCACACTATCTAGGGTAACAAATCCAGACGACCTAAAA
>BQNB010117469.1:0-21169 GCA_026074375.1 Tanacetum coccineum
TATTCAAGAAAAGGAACAAAAAGAAAGCCAAAAACAAACACGGAATGGAAAGGACAAAGTCAAAAGTCAGCCAAGTGAAAGAATATACAACTTGAAGGGCTAAAACTGCCAAACCTCAAGTTGTATTACAAAAGAAAAAGACAAGGGTCGAAATTGCAAAACCTGGTGAAGTTTTAAACAAAGTTATAAGAAGTGAGGGGCCAAAGTTGCCAACCTACCCAAACTTCTTTCTTCCCACCCAAAACAAAACCCAGGTACAACTAGGCAACTTGGACATGTCGTCCCATACCTCTACCCTGCAAAACCACTCAACACCCTAGAAAAATCATTTCAACCACTCTATCAACCCCCCCAGCTGTATAAGTGCCATGTTGGCAATCCTTCACCATTCCCAAGTATTTTCGATGGCTAAGATTGGCTCCAAAGAAGCACAAGAGAAATTGAAGGCTGGGATTTGCTTGAGAAACACCTCACACAACAAGCACACTTAGTTTTTGCTCTCACAAAAGAAGAACAAGCAGAAGTCCAAGAGAAAAAGACTTCGGCTATAAATAGAGCCTTTTGTAAGCCTTCGAGGCATCTTAGTAACTAGTTAATTTTAGAATATCTTAAGTTTAATTTTCAGTTTTTAAAGTCATTTACAACTTTTACTTTCAGCTTTGTAACACTTTCAAAGTTTTAATGCAAATTTGGAGTTTTTAAGTTAATTCTTGATTCTCTGCTTCTCCTCTGTTAAAAGCTTAGCTTAATATGTTTTAAGCCTTATAAAATCATATAAGTCATTTGTCTTAAACTCAAATACTAAGAATTTAAGTAAAGTCACTAAAAAGTCCACACTCAAATACACCACAGCTTATTTTATGGATGATAAGCCAGTTCTGGATGGGCTTATGGACGGGCTTATGGACACTACTAGCTTGTTTTATGCAAGCTAGAGCTTGTAGATACTTGGCTTAGCCCTGTTTTGAGCAAGGGTGTTGTAAGTTTCTCTTTTTTGTTTCTTATTTACTGAGAACTGCTTATTAGTGCTTATTCTTGACTAAAAATGTTCTATAAGTATTCTATTTTGTTTTATTTAACAATCTGTTCTTAATAATTAAGGACCCCCAACCACCCACCAAAATCAGCTTATAATAAAAGAAAAACATTTTACAAAACTTTAAGGGGTATTTTGAACTAACAGTACTAACTTTTAGTTAGTACTGCTAGTTCATTTTTAGGATTTTAAAACTAACAGTACTAACTAAAGCTACCAGTACTAACTCCAAGTTTACTGTTAGTTAAAGCTGTTAGTACTAGGTGTTTTAATTTGCTTATCAGCTTATAAGTTCTGCTTATTGTAAGATTTAATTAGCTTTTTAAGAGTAGATTACACCCATTTTTCCTTTACTGATTTTAGGAGTAGCCTATTTAAGCTTATTTTCTTTAAAAGTATTTTCAATAATGGATATCATGTTTTGTAGCTTTTTAGCTTATTTGAGTTTTCTAGCTTATTTATCATTATAGTCTATTCTGTTTGCTTATCCTTATGCTTAAGTGCTTATTTTGGGTAATTAAACCTCTGTTTTAGCTTGTTTGCTCATTTATTGTCTCTTTGTGTTTTATTAGACTAACAGTACTAACTCAAAGCTAGCAGTACTAACTCCAAGTTAGTACTGGTAGTTAATACTGCTAGTACTGTTGTTAGTACTGTTGTGTTTATCTTGTTTAATTTAGCTTAATTGCTTTTTGTATTTGCTTATTTAGAGTTAGTTTAGCTTATTTAATTTGCCTTAAGCTTATTTGAGCCTATTTGTGTCTTAGTTTAAAAGTTTTAAGTGTGTTTACCATTTCTAGCTTTTATTCTTGTTCTAAGCTTATTTTCTTTGCTATTCTTATGTGCATTTGCTCATTAACTTGTTAGTTCCCAATCACATCCTTGTCATTTTCAAACATCAATCGTCAATCGTCTCTCGATTTTCCATCTCCAGCCTCGTTGGGACATAACGACCCGGGAACACTCTATACTGCTTCCGGATTACATTGATCTCGCGTGCTCTACACTGGATTAGCGATGTATTTCGATCCTGATTTGTGTACTTTATAGCAGTTTGTATTTGTTCATCGACTTTTATAGAGGGTGAGTTCGCGCACGCGGTTCAATTCTTTATGGCGCCGCTGCCGGGGAGTCTGTGAAAAAGATTATCTCTACGTATTGACAATTTGTGTTTAAAGCTGTGAATATTTTCTTCTACAAAAATATAAAAAGAACAAAAAAGACTTTTTTCATTTTCTCTCTTTAACTATGTAGCATTAATTATGCATACAAAAAACAAAAGAAAAATAGCACAAACAAAAAGATAGTACAAACATTTCTCCATCAAAACGAAATAAAATTCACCAAAAGGAGAGGTAAACTAATAAATTGCTCAGTACTCAAATACTCAATCAATATACACTCAACTGATGTATTACACCATACATAACTGGATCCGGTGAACCTGATTGGTTTGCCGCACACATCGATACAAAAGATTTAGAAAACTTGCCATTCTTGTCTCCTACGACCATCACTGCTCACCTAGATCAAAGTTAAACAAACTATAAAGGAGGTTCTAAGGAGGTTATCTGATTCCAAGGAACTACGTCCCAAAAGGAGAAATAAGGTATCGCGCTACTTCTACCTACTCCAGCCGCTTCGCGTCCACGTGCGTTTATTCATTTTTGAGAGCTACCGTGACTAAGTAGATTATTTGGTTAAAGTTGCGCCTCTTATCCATTGTCCGGCCTAAAATACATTGTGAATAAATCATTGAAAAACCAAAAAAAAATAGTTAAAGAGTTTCGTCTTCTTATTCTTCTATTTTAGTGCAATGCGCAACCCCACCGTCGTTGCCAGCTCATGAACTCGACAACCAACAAGTTCTGCGAATCTGTTGAACCTCCCAAAGATACGATGGCTGATAATCGACTATGCAGGAATTCGCTCCACACTCCATGGCTCCCAACCGAGGTGATACGAGCAAAAAGTAATTGATGTCTCCAGAAATCGGGCGCAAATTTTGAGATCAATGCATGGTTCGCTAACGTCTTTCCCAGAACAAGCAGTTCTTCGGACATGACAAAGAGGACCCCACATCACATATCCTTTACTTTAATAAACATCCCTCTACTTTGCGATATCCATACATGCTCACCGACCTACATTCAATTAAGTTGAATGCTTTTTTTCCTTTCTCACTCGATGGGGGCAGCCCCGATATGCTTGAGATAGAACCTCCCTCGAGTCAATTCAAACATATGGATGTAATCCTTGTTCTAAATTTCATCATCATTTTTACCCACACCTGCTAAAAATAGACAAATCATCGAAACGAAATTACTTAATTTTCAAACAAAGATTTGATGAGTCCCGTTTAGTGAGGCTTGGGATCGATTCAACGTCTTCTCCGAGCATGCCACATCATGGCGATCTCGGAAGCTTTCACCAACTTGTAACATTTTACAATGCCATTAAATGTTAATGATCAAGACTCTTTGAACTCTGGCGGCACAGGTGGAACAGTTTGTTGGACAAACATAGGCCCGCTGATTGCTAGCTCCAAAAGTCATCAGCGAGACTAGCAAGTCCAAAGTTTCGTCACTGATACATTACCCGCAAGCAAATCCATATGTTTGCTTAGAAGTTAAGTACGAGCAGCGCTTCCACCATCCGGAGTGTCTCCCCGAAGTTGACGGCTGCTGAATTGTAAAGATATGGTTGCAGAAGCCCTACTTCTCGACAAGACAGATCACTCGAGCTCGAGTATCCCCAGCTCCCTGCTCCGTACAAGCGCGGTTGAGCAAAGTTTGTGTTACCCCTGCGGTGGTGGCCGTCACTCATTTTGTAATTGTCCGGCTACCGATAGCAACAATTACCGAGATAACATCCAAGAATACGTCTCGCAAGCAGCCGCAGCAAATTTCAACCAAGGAAATTTCGGTTATCGTCCGCCACCGATGGCGAACCAAATCAGACCACCCAGTTTTCCTCCCATGCAACACAACAACCAAACCAACAATCAGAATCGTTGGAACCAGAACCAAAACCGTGGGAATGGCTACAACCAGGGTCAAATCCAACGACCCCAAGGTTCAAACTACAACCCCAATGTATCAACCCCCGGTTAAACAACACACAGCAGCTTACCAAGCACCAGCTCATCAAAGACTTTGGGTGTGTCAAAAACTGATTTTGAGAGCTATGTCAAGCTGAATGAATGCGGTTTATGGGCATAAACTAGCTCTCGTCCAACAAAGCGCGCCGCACATTTGACTCACCAAAATCTGTAAATTCTCCAACCAAGCTTCTACTCAAGTTTCGGGTTCTCTTCCGTAGCAACACCATCCGCTTAACCCCAACGGAGTGATATGACAACAAATCAGCGCACGCAGAAGCGAGTGGTTTCATATGATGACCTCAAATTCACCCTCCGGTGGTCAGAAGTTGCAAACCGAGGTGGTACAAGGACTCCGGAAATACACTAGTATCCTAGCGCGGAAGTACCAAATACTCCAACCTCACCAGAACTCATAATTTTGATGAAGCCAGTTGTCATGCGCCTGATAGAACCAAACGTACTTTAGACCATACTCCATGCAGAATAAGCAAGGAGGAAAATCCAAGCGAAAAGGAAGACCTTTAGCTTTGACAATTCATAGGAAATTTTTTGCGACATCTCCACTCGAGCTTAGCTTCGCGGATGACAACTCCTGCACCAAGCCTAATTTGCACCGATTGTCAGAAAGCTTTTTTCAGATACAACAAACGACAAAGATCTGGAACTAACCAAGAACTACCATTAAATGAAGCTTGCTCGGCAGTCATCCTAAGAGCTTTCTAAAAAAATTTGGAGATCCCGGTCGATTCTGATACTCGTGTGATTTTCCCAGAGGTTTGCGGATGAATCGCTGGCCCTCGGCCGAGATCTCTGGTTGCAAGCATCGATCTTAATATTTGCCAACTCTCCGTCTTACACGAAAAGCTTACAAATCTCCACAAGACTGACCAAAACTCTTGGGATGATAGCTTCCGAGTAGCCGACCGAGGTCGATCTCCATCTCCGAACGCGGTCTATAGCCGAAGATGTTTTTTTGTGCTGAAGGTTGATCCCTTCTATTTTCCAGCCTGATTTTGTGGTAGTATTGACATCTATAGATAGTGCCAATGACCCAAGAGTCCCTTGATTTTAGGAAGAACCATTTTAAGAACGGCAAAGAGCCTTGATTGATATGTACACGTGAAAAGATACCTTAAGAAAATGATGACAAATCCTTGATTATTCAAAGTAGGTTGCATAGCAAAAATTTCCTCACTCAACAAGCCATAGAATCATCAACAAGGTCGACTTTAATGATATAGCTCAGTGAGGAATATTCTCAAGAAAATATAGTTTCTTTCTCGGAAGTAATTAGCAATGAAGAATACCACTCCTTCCTTTGAAACAATTGTTGATACCACTTCTCCACCCTCACAGACTCCATTCGAGGTAGTGGATTTCATTCTTGAAGAAATCGACGAGGCTGAACATTTCTGATACTAATCTTATAAGTCAGGAAATTGATGATGCCGAACTGTGATCCCGAGGAGGACATTCATCTCCTTGTAGCTATCCTATAATAGAGAGCCCTTATCACCACTTCCCAACCATGGCAAATTATTTCCTGAGGTTAGAAAACACAACTTACTATGATTGTTGTGAACCAAACACCGATGAAGACATAAAATTGCATGAACTCCCGGGTTACGATCTCAAGGACGTTACCTCACCCTACTCTCAGGAATATTGCACTATTTACAGGGAGATGTACAACAAGTACCATTCATCATTGCTAAAGATTTGAGTGTACTGGAAAAGCCGCTCTCATAAAGGTGATGCAGTCCCACAGAGCGAGCCATCGCTTGGAAACTCACAGATATCGAAGGGTATTATATCCCAGCATTTTGTCACTCGACACAAATTCTAATGAGAACGAGGACTACACACCCAGCATCCAACATCTATAGACGTGAACCCAAAAAATCCACGATGTCATAAAAAAAGAAGTTGAAAAAACTTCTTGACGCTGGATTAATTTTACCCTAATCTCGATAGTCCCTAGGTAAGCCCGTACACTTGTACCAAGAAGGGTGGTTATTAAAACCGAGAGTTGAGAGTATAGACAATGAATTGATCCAACACGATATGGTATTACAGGATGTCGGGTAAGCATTGACTACCCGAAAATATTTAATTAAAGCCACCCGAAAAAGACTCACTGATATCTACTCCTACCATATCATTGGACCACAATGCTCGAAGAGCTTGGCGGGAAACGAATATTATTGTTTTCCCCCTCGATGGTTTTCTCAGGGTTATTTTACAAAACCCAATCGACCAAATAGACCAGGAAAAGACAACATTTACTTGCCCATACGGAAACCTTATGCCTCCGCGCCGCATTGCCTTTGGGCTCTCGCATGCACCAAGCACATTCACAGAGATTATAGATGGCAATCACTCCTACGACATTCAGATCGAAGCGAGCAACGCGTGGAAGTGTTTCACACTTGGTGGACTTATTCGTTTTATTTGAGGCTAGTTGCGTTCTCTCTACAGTGCCCTAACAGCATTTGAGACAAACAGATGCTTTAGCGGTGTGAAGACGCACCACATTTAGCTCTAAACTGGGAGAAAAGCATTTCATGGATTAAGAACGTGCATTGAGTTCTTGGACATCAAAATCTCCAAGATCGTGATATTGACAGGTCTCGGATCAGAAAATAGCACAAACAATTGACATTATGCCAGCCAACTGCCTCCTCACCCGACTAACTTTGTAAACTGACTTCCGTAGTTTTTCTTGGGGCATGCCGGGTTTTATAGAAAGGTCATTACATCCAGAATATAATACATCAAAAATAGCCCGTCCCACTGACTCATTTGCTTGAAAAATGCAAGACTCCGTTTTATTTCCCAAAGAGTTGTATTGAAAGCATTTAACACTCTCAAAAAGAATCTAACCGAGCTCCAGATCGCTGATTGCCCAGACAGGAAGTGAACATTTTGCCACTTAATGTCTGATGCATTTTTTGCGATTACTCGCTTAGGTGCAGTCTTAGCGATTACGTCATGAGAACCATTACAGGCCTATTCTATGATGCAATAAACAATAATGAAGAGGCGGACGTCGAAACATTAACAAGTCACACGGACAAGAAAGAAAGTTGCGTCGTTGTGTTAGCGTCATGATGTCGAAAAATCACCGATCTTACCTGTTGTCACTGAACAAAGATGCACTGTGTTTACGATCATATCCGCCTCTCAAGATCCCTTTGCTTAAGACTAGATCACAATGGCGAATGCTCCGATGTTTCTGCTCCTTCAAGATCGACTTTGATGCTAGTGAGAAGAGACTACGCAAAGGAGCTTATCAGGAACCAAGCGCATATCACTCATCACGATTAGAAGTGAGACCTCACAAGAATGAAGCTCGATCCAAAGGTGATAAATGAAAGTTTCCTCCTCTTGAAACTCAAATTCGATTGCTGTCTTGATGCTGATACCGCCATGGTTATTGCTGACATCGCAAACTACCAATCGGGAAATTTCGTGATCAAAGGGATGTCAAACCCAGCAGAAAATAAAATTTTCAAAGACGTGAAGCGCATTATTTCTGAACAATCCCTTTCTATTTAAAAACTGTTGCGGATCAAGTAATTCGACTCTAGTTATTTTGGCAAGGAAGCCCATGACAATCTCATGGCTTTGCCACGATGGAGCCAACCGGTGGACATCACGGTGCTAACTACACAGCAAGAAAAGTCTTCGATTCCGGATTCTTTTGGCCCACAATTACAAGATGCCCATGAGTTGGTAAAAAAAACTGTAACTCATAGCGCCACGCCAAGCGTCACGGAAAAATTAACTCGAGCGGCATCTGGGATGAGATGCCCTACAAAATTCCATCCAAGTGAGATGTGAATTCTATTGACGTCTACGCGGCATTTGACCTTAATGGGGCCATTCCCAACGATCCAATAGGCAACAAATCCATACTCGTAACGGCCGTTTGCACTTTCTTTCTTCAAATGGGTAAGAACCAAAAGCGCTCCCCACCAATACTCCCCCTAGTTGTTTGCATAATTTCTTAAATCTCTACTCCGCCAGATTTGGTCCCCTCGTGCTATCATGAAGTGATCGCGGAAACCCATATTTGCAATGACCAATTTGCAAAGGTCATGCTTAATACGGAGTCACTCATCGTCTCTCCACCGAGGTTATCAACCACATCTAGCAAGTAGGACATTGTTGAGGTATCCAATAGTTGGTTTGAAACGAATTCTTTGAAAGAGACCGTGGGCGACAACTGCCTTCTGGTCGGAAATATATAAACTAGGATCATATGCACTTCATTGGAGCCTTCCCGAATACGCTTACATAAGACACCCATCGTGTGTACTCCATATAAGTATTGGTTTATCGGACAGAGCCTACCAAGACATGCCAATGAGAAGCTCGCCACAAATGCTACAGTAGGGCTGCTTAAACATACAAACTTTGACACTGAAAACCGCGTGGTGATCACAGAAAAGTTCAACTCAATGAACACGAGTACTACTGATCATGCGTATGAGAGACTCTTCGAGATCTCACTAAAGCAGAACACAACGAGACACCTCTCACTGACTCCAAGATCAAGCGATCACGTTTTCAACGACCTGTGATCGAACGTCCTCCTCTTTACTCAGATTGAAGATTTTTCTACAGCGCGCTAAAACCAGTTGGATAGAGCCGTCGACCATTTACTATAACCCAAGTTTTTTTCCATATGGCTACTGTCCGAGATTATCGCGCTTAGCTAACTCTGGGCAAATTTCAAAGATACGATTGGTCATCGTTTAAAGCACAACTTTTGGAGGGGACGTAACCACAATTGTAAACCCGGATCTCCAAACATTCCCTAATGTCCAATAAACAGTGACGGGTTCAAGCATAGCGACCTTAAACAAGCCGAGTCGTGGAGCATTCACCCGTGCCTATCTTTCTATCTTCTTTCTATTTTTTTCTAATTTGTGTGACTGAGGAGGTTTGCCTCTTTTCATGAACACAGATTCGACGCTTACTCTGTGTTGTTAATGTCCAGATTGGCTCTGGATTGTGAAGACTCACGTCTGTATTTTAATAGGAGATTCACATCTCAGCTTCAATTTGGAATAACAAATTAAAAAAAAAAAACAATAATATAAAGGGTAAGTTCCAGTATCCAAAATCTAATTCGATCAGACGGTTTTAGCTGTTGGCACACTTTATAACGGCCTTAGATTTACGTAGGTGCCCTTTTCAAAACATCGAGGACGATGTTTAGTATTGGTCCCTCCTGTTCTATGTAAAATTCATAAATCTGAGTCCTTGTAAATTAATAGATGCGTTAAAGGTGTTTTTTAAGCATGGTCCTGTGTTTTTTATAAGCTAGATAATGAGTTAACAGGCTCCATGATGCTTTTGGGGATAGAACAGCATATGGAAATGTCAATTATTACGTGAGTTTCGCTAGTACTATTGGGGGGATCATCAAGATGATGTTGCGGCCTGACTAAGGGATGGATTTACCGTGTCTATCAATGTAACCCGTTACTATCCGTCGATCCAAATTATTTGCAAAGAAATACCTAAAAAAAATGAAAAAAATTTAAAAATTTTCAAAATAAAATAATGTTTTGGTCACAAGTTTGACTATCCTAAAGGGTTCACAATAGAAAAACAATTCAACTTATGACTCGATCGGAAGCAAAGCTGTTATAGCCCTAGCTTTAGTTCCCAATTGTAGAGGCATAACTTTCCGAAGTGAAGAAACAACAAGTGGATAGAGTTTTAAATATAAGTTTATGTGCTGAGCAAGATTTCTTCCTAAAATATATGAGTAACTTGTGGCTTTTTCTCCCCATTAGATTTTAATCACACAATCCATAACGTGCTCATTTAAATTCACTATGGTCAAACGATGTTTTTTATTAAAAACTTCTCAAATATGTAACTGAGATTCTTTAAAAGCGAGGTTTTTCTGTTCTTAGTAAATTGAAAGTTTAACAACAATTGCAAAAGAAGCATGACAAAGAAATGTGAATGCAAAAATGCCATGAAATAATGAAATTAATGCCAATGAAGCATACATTGGAGTATTATGGAGCAAGTAAATAGATGTGTCTTGATATCCCACTCACGTCCGCTGAACACGAGGTGGGGTTCAAACAAGACGTCTTTACTTCTGGGATTTGGTGTGTTGTGATACCTCACCAGGAAGCGAGGTCTCAGGTGAGGGTTTCAAACTAAGACACCTATCCTTAGCCATTTTATGGAAAAGGTGTTTGATGTGATTTCCCCACTTACGCTAGCAACGGGGTGGGGTTTCAAACTAAGAACACTGGTCGTTGTTGTGATATCCTACTAGGACGAGGCCTAGGAGGTGTTCAAACTAAGCCAACGCATATCCAGCTTTAAAGAACTTATGATTATGATGAATGAAGATTTAGCAAAACTGGTTCTACAGGACCAAATTTTATTCTTAAAATCAAGTTACAAGGTCTTTGAGTCGTGATTCATCTTGAATTACGACTATGGAAATAAGTTGATTTATGGTTGAGTTGATATGAGTACACACATTTAAATCATATACCAGTTTGAGTTAAAAGTATTCACAAGGTCTAAGTATAAGAGCTCACTATTTAGACTTATATTGACAAATTGATCTTGTTTAATTGCTTGGTTTGGATCTATGAAAAAAATCGGGACGATGAATTTATCCGTCATGACCTCCGTAGATTATCTATGGACACTTCTCATTCTATTTATCCCAAAGTTTGATAAAATTACTTCGTCAAAGGAAGTCAAACAGGTTGTTTAGAAAAGAAAAATCCAAAAATATTAGGAATAGTTAGTGTGCATATCAAAAATGGTGAAAACGGGACTTATCAAAACTATTGATTCTTTAGTTCCCCTTGGCGAACGCTTAGCTACTTTTCGAGGTAATTAGTCGAGGGGATTCGAGATTCTTAGTTTTCTTAAGTGTTTACTTCATAACATTGCGTGAGGACACGGCAATACCTTAGTATAGGGGATTTTGGTATGTGCTTAATTACACATACCATTTTCCATTCTAAACAGACTTAAATGACCAAAAACGTACCAAAAATACATTGTATTTGTATGTTTGCATTTGTATTGTGCAGGAAACGGATATTCAAGAAAAGGAACAAAAAGAAAGCCAAATACAAACAAATCCAAGCACGAAATGAAAAGGACAAAGTCTTAAGTCATCCAAGTGAAGAAAATACAACTTGAGGGACCAAAACTGCCAAACCTCAAGTTGTATTACTAAAATAACAAGTTGAGGGACCAAAACTGCCAACCGGGCAGAGATTACATTCAAGTTATAAGACTTTAGGGGACCAAGCTGCCAACTTACCCAAAAAGCAACCTTTCCCGCCCAACAAACCCAGGTACAACTTGGATGTCTTCCCATACCTTCTACCCTGCAAAACCACTTCTCACCCTAAGCCAAAATCATTCAACACCCTACTAACCCCCCCCCCCCCCCCCCCAACGTATAAAAGCCATGTTGGCAATTCCCTCCCCTTTCCAAGTGATCTTCAATGGCTAGAGATTTGACTCCAAAGAAGCACAATGAAATTAACAGGCTGTAATTGCTTAGAATCCCCTCACACAACAAGCACAAAACACTACTTTTTTCTACTCCAAAAGAAGCATAAGCTGCCAAGTCTAAGAGAGGAAGACTACGGTTATAAATAAGAACTTTTTTAAGCCTTGGAGGCAACTAGTTAGTTTTTATAATTTTAGTTTTTTAATCTTAGCTTAATTTTAAGTCATTTACAGCTTTACTTTATAGCTTTGAACACTTTCAAGTTTTTAATGCAAATTATGAGTTTTTTTTAAGTATCAAATACTACAATAACCAGGGTTTAATTTCTAAATCATATTGTTCTGTGTTTCAAAAAGCTCTCATACCACACTTACATATAAAAGCTGTTTTTCCACATACGTAAAAATAAAAAGGTTAAGTAGTTTAAAGAAAATCACAAATAAACACTCTCAATATACCACAGCTTATGTTAAGGATGATAAGCCAGATTTGGATGGGCTTATGGACTCCACTAGCTTGTTTTATGCAAGCTAGTAGCTTGTAGACCTTTGTTTATAAAACCCTTTTTTGAGCAAGTGTGTTGTAAGTTTCCTCTTTTCTATTTTCTTAATCTACTGAAGAACGCATATAGTGCTTATTCTTGCGACTAAACCTGTTTATAGAGTATTCTATTTGTTATTTAACAATTTGTTTTTTAATAATTAATGACCAAATCACTTAATAATATAAGATAAATGATTTGTAGAAAAACTTTAAGGGGTATTTTGAACTAACAGTACTAACTCTTTAGTTAGTACTGCTAGTTCATTTGTGGGATTTTAAAACTAACAGTACTAATTAAAGCTACCAGTACTAACTAAAAGTTAGTACTGTTAGTTAAAACTCTTAGTACTGATAGTTCATTTTAGCTTACCAGCTTATTATTTCTGCTTATTTAAAATTTCCTTAGCTTTTTAGAATAGATTAAACCATTCTCCTTTACTGTTTTTAGGAGTAAGCTTATTTAAGCTTATTTTCCTTTTCGAAGTATTTTCAATAGTTTATCATTTTAGTTTTCTAGCTTATTTACATAATTATAGTCTATTCTGTTTGGCATATCCTTATGCATTAAAGTAGCTTATTTTTGGGTATTAAAACTTCTGTTTAGCTTATTTTGCTTATTTCTTGTTTAATTGTGTTTTGTTAAGGCAAGCGTAACTAACCTTAAAGCTATACAAGTTACAACTCAAAGTATAGCAGTAACTAACTCCAAGATAGTACTAGGCTAGTTAACTACAGTTGTTATTCAGTACTGTTGTAAAAACTTGTTTTAATATTTAGCTAATAGTTTTGTCTTTTTTGTATTAGCTATATAAGAGTTAGTTTAGCTTATTTAATTTGCCTTAAGCTTATTTGAGCCTATTTGTGCCTTAGTGTGAAAGTTTAAGCGTTATCCATTTCTGCTTTTATTCTTGTTCTATCTTATTCTCTTTGCTTAGTTTTATGTGACATATTGCTAATTAGAAGTTTAGCCCAATCACTCCTTTCCATTTCAAACATCAATCGTCAATCGTCTCTCGATTTTCCATCCATAGTCTCGTTGGGACATAACGACCCGGGAACACTCTATATTGCTTCCGGATTCATTGCTCTCGCGTGATTTCGTCCCTTGTTGTGTATTTATACATGTTTGTATTTGTTCACATTTTTAAGAGGTGAGTTCGCGCGGGTCAAAGCTTCTCAGCAAGAATCTTGTCTGCATTAAGTCTTGCTTGAATAAAGTCATACTCATTGGTGAATGTAGCTTTAGTAGCTTCTTCCTCAGCCAACTTCTTCTTCTCTTCTTCTGCTTCCTATTCCTCCTGAACCTTTCTGGCTATTTCTTCATCATTAGCAAGCTGAGCAAACTTTCTTTCAGCTTCATTTACACCTTTTGATTCAGCATCTGATTCAGCTTTTTCCTTAAGAACTTTCTTGCCTTTGTCTTTAGGATCAATCTTTAGAAGTGGCTTCAAAGTTAAGATTGACCTTTCAGTTGTAGTTCTTGGTCTATTAGTATCTTTAATCTCTTTAATCTTAAATCCTTTTTGCTTAATCTTATTTTGGCTCATGGTAACCAGAAATTGAGTAATAGTTTCATCATCTCTGAAAACAGTTGTAGGAGCAGCACTTTCATCTGAATTTCCATCTTTTGGCTCAGCAATACCTTCATTTGGCTCAGCAGTACCTTCATTTGGCTTGTCGGTACTAACTTGATCTTCAGTACTTACTCTTGTTTCTTCACTGTCCTTCACTGTCCCCTCATCATGAGCATCTTCGGTCTCCATGTAATCTATTGCATCATCAAGATCATCAAAAGCTGGATCTTTATGCACCGTTGGTTCAGATTTGGCAGGTTTCCTCCCCTGTTTGGATACAGACTCCTTCTGCATCAACATTATCTTCAAAGACTTCTTCCTTGCCAATCGTTTCTTCATGGAGACACTCTTGATCCAAGCGTTATGGTGTAAGATAACAGGTTTAGCCTTCTTCTTTAGCTGCTTGATCTGAGTCTTCAAATCTTTAATTTGTGCAGCTTGAGTTGTAACCTGTTTACACAAGGAAACACAAAGATCATATACACTTTGGAGTGTCAAGCCATCTTCATTCTCTGATAAGGATCTATCACTGGATGACTGACCTCCATGATTTCCACCAAAACCTTCTGGAATGGAGTCAGGAATTGGGTTAGAAAAAGAAGGTCTGAGGAATAGGTCAGGATGTGGCTCAGACTGGTCTTCACTTGGGTGAGTAGGAGAAGGTGTGGGTTGGATTTCAGATGGTCTTTCTGAAACTGCACCTTCATCCTCTGTTGGTTGAGCCAGCATAGAAGGAAATAAAGGGGTCACATTCCTAGAAATTTTTTTACCCTTTTTAACCATAAAAGAGAAAACCTTAGTAGTCAAAGCATTAATAGGGAAGTGGTCTAAGGGGACAGGCACATTCTTGAGTTGGTTAGTCAAAAATACTGGAATAAACCTTGGGTACATGACAAACTTCTTCTTTGCATCCAAATGCCTCATCATACCATCAAAAATTAGTTTTGAAAAGTTATAAACTTGATTAGTGGCCAAACATATTACAGCAGTTGCAATATTTGTGGGTATTTGATCCCAAGATGTGCTTTTTGAGCTTAAACAATGAATGATGGTATGAAACAAAAATTTCCATTGAGGAGAGAATAGTCCTTTATTAAAAGTAAGTGTGTTCAAATCTCCCTCATACCCCATCAATTGAATGGTATCAAATATAGCCTGGTTTGGTAACACATCAATCCCAGCAGCATCATTAAATTGAAGATCACTTCTAATGGATGCTTCTGAGATTGAGACAGGCTTGCCAGCAACTGTGGCAGTAATATACCTAACATTGTTGATTGTTTTGGATTTAGCAGTCATCCAAAACTGTTCAACAAACGTAGTAGAGACAACAGGACTTACAGTGAGAGCATAGTGAATTGAGCTGCGTGTAAGGAAGTCTATGATCTCATGAAATTCAGCATTCCCATCAGTCTTTTCTAAGTAGGCGACCATGTTGTGCTTAGGACAGGATTCAAGAGTTGCCATAATCGATGAATTGATGGTTGTCGGTGATGAAAAGATTAGGGTTTGTAAACGAGAGCGATTAAGAAATCTTAGGTGAAGAAAGTGTGCAATTGAGATGGGTTTATATAGGTTGAGCAAACCCAAGATCAAAGAAACTGTGCAATTTACACTTTAGACCCCCTAGCGGTATTTTCTCCAATGGCTATTCAGCGGTACAAACTTTGCCCAACGGTACCAACTTTAAGCCTGGCGGTACTAACTTTTTGGTAACCAAAATTAACCAAAACTAGCAGCACTAACTAACTTAGTACCATATGAAGAGCCCTAAAAAACAAACCAAACTGCATTACAAGGCGTTGCACTCAATTCAAAAACCATAATCATCTGTAGATATCTTCAAGCAGTACTAAGTAAGCCTAGCGATATTAATTCTGGTACTAGCAATCTCTGTGGGAATCTTGATAACTTCAATTAGTCTTTTCTCATAGCAATCTCTGATAAAATGAAATCGAATTTTGATATGCTTGGTCCTTGAATGAGCAACAGGATTCTTGATAACACTTATAGTGCTCTCATTATCAATATGGATTCTGGTGTTCATGAAATTAAGACCATCATCCATCATCTGATTCTGTATCTATAGTACTTACCTAAGCACCACTGCATGATCCTATAACAAGATCTCTAGATTTCCCTACACAAAAAGTAAGAGAATTAGTATCTCTTAGGGATCCAAAGCCATTAACAGACATAGAAAATCCCTTTATGGGTCAACATACTAATCTACTTGAGTGAATGATCTACGTCTTTGGACACATGATCCAAGTAATTTCCCTTAGGCCTCCAAACCCACCTTGACTTTTTAAGGTTAATATCCATCTTACCCTTACCAGTATTAACTACTTATCTTGTCCCATCAAGTAGTCATATTTTGAACCAAAAGTTTTAAATCTTGTTTTAGTTTTAGTCCTAAAAAGTGGTTTTGTGTAGTAAGGGACCTTTTGATCAGGTGATTTAGAGCATATTGGTCTTACACTTGTCCATTCTTGGGGAAATTGGTCTATACGAAACCACCTAATTTATGCTATTTTTGGTGGGCGGCAAATGGTCTAACAGTACTAACAGGCCTAGCAGTACTAACTGGCCTAGCAGTACTAACTATGTGAACTGCCCTTTTCTCATTTTGCTTAACAGGAGTAATCAAACCTGTTCTTGTTAGTACTCCTGATGGGACAAAAAAGTCTTGTTTTCTTTAATAGGGTATTTTGAAATATTTGATGGATTAACCTTTTAGTTTATTCATATGTTTGTCACCCTCTTGGACCGTCATTGGCCATAGTTTTCAGTTTGGTTCTTGACTTTTGTTTGTCATGATTAATTACAATCTTTGATCAAATGGTCAGTATACTTTTACAGACAAAGCAAGCTTTTATTTTCTTAAATCCAATTCCTTGTTTCTGAGAAGTTTGACCAATTTTATCAACTCTAGTTTTAACTGTTTGAGTCTCATTAGTCTTAACAGGACTAACTGTTTGCACTTCAGACACATCATCCTCATCATCTGAGTTCCAATCCTCAATGATAACTTTTATTCTATTAACTAAGTCATATACTGTCTTAGGGTTTTTGAGTATTTGGCTTTATTTGTTTTACTATTGTCTCATTGTTTTAGTATTGAGAATCAGTTATTTTTGATCAATTTTTTCCTCCTTAATGGATTATTTACATCTAAACCTGCAAGATGATATGATAGCGCTTGGGGTTAGGAAGTTCCCCGGTTATATAAGTGGGAACCAAAGCATGAATCCCATTTTGCATTTAGAGAGACCCAAATCATTGCTGGATTTGTTCTTTCATCACTTGATCTGACTTAAAAAACATCAAACTAATCTCACTCTTAGTTTCAAAATGTGTTACTCATTATCATTCAATTTGTGTCTCCTGTGCCATATCCTAAACAGTTATATCTCTAGCACTCCATTTGATGTTGTGTAATTCATCTGGAATCTTGGATGTTTTCTTCCCATTTTTCTATTTTAATAACTCATCTCTTTCCTTACAATTTTCTAATACCGGTTAGGTTGTTAAATTTTATTCTCCTGCATTTAAGCTCTTAGTTTGAAACTTATATTTATCACCCCAAGCCTTTGTTCATTCTTTTCCATGTACAAGTATTCCAGATTCTAGTGACTCTAAGCTAACTCATAACCTTGAATGTTCTAGTCTTGTTGTGCAATGTTTTTCTCTTTCACTTTCATAATTTCTTTTGAAGAGTTTTAAAAGATTCAAGACCATTGGTTAGAATCATTTTTATACTCTGTGTCTGAAAACTTGATGAGCTTGAGGAGGAGATGGCCATTAAAGCTTGATGAGTTTGATTGATTGTAAAATTGATTCAAATAATGGAGTTCTTTTTATTCAGAGTTTCCACAACAAGCTCTGATACCACTTGTTGGATCCTTTTACTGAATGGTCTTAACCTTTAGCTTGTAAATAGGATTTGTTATCTTGAATAAATCTATAGCAACAATGGTAAAACATGATAAACACTATGATTATGCGGAAAACTAATCAATTATGCTAAAATGAACAAATAATAAGAATCACAAGAAGAAACTTTTATATCACTTGAATCAGCCTAGGTTACAGTTTACAAAGGACTATGATTGCTAATCGATCTCTATTGTCTGTTGTAGAAACTGTATTACTACTTGCCTAGGGTTCCTTTTAGTAGACTAAGGAAACCCTAATGGGTTTACAAATAACACGTACAAAGTATCAGGCATATCCTTTCCTAAGATATCTCATGCATATCTTATAAACGGTACTAACTATTTTATACTAACGGTACTAACTATCTGATCAGTACTAACATTTTGTACTGTCAGTACAAATTACAACTAGCGGTACTAACTAATATAACTAATGTTACTAAGTTAGGAATGCATAATTCCCAACATCCTTCATCAAAAGAGTTAAAAATCAAAATGACATCAAAGTCAAACAACTCAGAACTGACAATGGTACTGAATTCAGAAATAGCACACTTGTCAACTTCTGTGATGAAAAAGGGATTTCTCAAAACTTCTCTTCTCCCTACACACCTGAACAAAATGGTGTTGCTGAGAGGAAAAATAGAACCCTCATAGAAGCTGCAAGAACAATGCTTTCAGTATCTGTCTTTTCTAAACAATATTGGACTGAAGCTGTAGCCACTGCATGTTATACTCAAAACAGATCCACCATTGTGAAAAGACATCTCAAAAATCCTTATGAAATTTTTCATAAGAGAATCCCAAACATTAGTTTTCTTCATGTCTTTGGATGTCCAGTTTACATCCACAATCATAAAGATCATTTAGGAAAATTTGATGAAAAAGCTGATGATGGTTATCTTCTTGGATACTCACTTGTCTTTAAGGCATTCAGAGTCTTCAACACTAGAAGACAACAAACTAAAGAAACCTATCACATCACAAGTGATGAAAGCCCTAAGGCTATCAAATTCTCAAAACCCTCAGTTGACAACATCAACATTGTTGAATCAGAAAGATATCCACCTGATGAATATCTTTATCCTTATGAACCTTCTCAAAGGTATCAAACAAACAGCAATGATGTGTCCTTCATAGAACCCTATGAATGTAGAACCAGTGGTTCTTGAAACTGAAGTTTCATCTGATCAAAATGATCAACCTATTCAAAATAATGAAATCTTAAATGATGACCATTCTGAACATTCCAATCACATCAATGATGAACAAATCATTGATAGTCTCCCAAACACTGAAGACATTCAGATCTCTGAACACTTGTCTTCTCCAAATACATAAGATACTTCAGCACAAAATACTACAATCTTAAGTCCACCCTTACCTGTTCCATCAATGGTCACTCCAGCTCCTCAAGACAGATGGTCTTAAGACAAACACATTGAGCTTGTAAATATCATTGGTAATCCAGGAGCAGGAATGCTCATAAGATCTATGGCCAAACAACTCAGTGCTGCTTCAGCTCATGAATGTCTCTTTGTAGATTTTCTCTCTGAAGAAGAACCTAAAAGGTCTCTAAAGCACTAAAGCATCCTGGATGGGTTGATGCTATGCAAGATGAACTAAACCAATTTTCCATAAACAAAGTATGGACATTAGTTCCTGCACCCTATGGCAAAATAATAATTGGCTCAAGATGGGTTTTTAGGAATAAAAGGGATGAAACTTGAATAGTCATAAAAAAACAAGGCAAGACTTGTAGCTCAAGGCTACAATCAACAAGAAGTCATAGATTATGATGAGACTTTTGCTCCAGTTGCAAGACTTGAAGCTATCAGAATCTTTCTTGCCTTTGCCACTTACATGAACTTCATAGTTTATCAAATGGATGTCAAAAGTGCATTTCTCAATGGTAAACTAAAAGAAGAAGTTTATGTAAAACAACCTCCAAGTTTTGAGAACAATGAATTCCCTAACCATGTTTGCAAACTGGACAAAGCCCTTTATGGACTTAAACAAGCTCCACGAGCATGGTATCAAACTCTCTCAACCTTTCTCATCGAACATAAGTTTATGAGAGGAAAGATAGACAACACTCTGTTTGTCTACAAAAATCAAACTGATGTGATTCTGGTTCAAATCTATGTTGATGATATTATCTTTAGGTCCACAAGCACAAAATTATGCAAACAGTTTGCTAAACTGATGACTCAAAGATATGAAATGAGCATGATGGGTGTCCTTACCTACTTCCTCGGATTTTAGATTAAACAATCTGAAAGAGGCATATCAATCAACCAAGAAAAATATGTCAAGGATCTACTAAAAAAGTATGACATAAATGGTTCATCAGTGAAAACTCCAATGGTACCCCTTAACAACTTAGGACCTGATCTCAACGGCAAATCTGTAAATGAGACTCAATATAGAGGTATGATTGGATCACTAATGTATCTAACTGCAAGCAGACCTGACATTCAATTCTCAACTTGTCTCTGTGCAAGATATTAGGAAAATCCTAAGGAATCTACCTTATTGCTATTAAGAGAATTTTTAGATACCTAAAAGGTACTCCTAATCTTAGTCTGTGGTATCCAAAATGTTCAGGTTTTGACCTAAAAGGATACTCAAACTCTGACTATGCTGGTTGCAACATGGACAAAAAATAACCCCAGGTGCTTGTCAGTTGCTAGGAGGCAAACTTGTGTGCTGGAGTGCTAAAAAGCATCAATCCATAGCTATGTCCTCAGCTAAAGCTGAATATGTAGCTGCTGCTGGTTATTGTGCCAACATACTATGGATGAAAAGTCAACTCACTGACTATGACATCATATATGAGAAGGTACCCATCTTTTGTGATAACATCAGTGCTATTGCAATCTCAAACAATCCAGTCTTGCACTCAAGAACAAAGCACATTGATATCAGATATCACTTTATCAGAGATCATATTCTCAAAGGGGACATTGAATTACATTTCATTCCCACTCAATATTAACTTGCTGATATCTTCACCAAGCCACTAGATGAGCCAAATTTCAAAAGATTGATTGTTGAACTAGGTGTGCTGAACATTGATTCAAAACCTAAAGCTTTAGTACAGACTGAAGAAAACTGAAGCTTCAGTGTCTTCTTCTAAAACTGAACAAATTTTTATGTTAAATATCAGTTCAGTTTTTGCATTCAACCTTTAACTTGCTCGAGTAAAGTAACTGGGCAATCACATGTGTCTCATTCATGGATTTTCATGAGCATGTGTGGGTTTGTCGCCTTTGGTGGAGCATATATTGGTTAACTCAAGAACTGAACAAAACCAGTTTATTTTATTCATCTCAGTTTTGAAAAATAATTTTATCCAAGTCTTCAGCTATCTCTTGAGTAAAGTAACTGAGCAATCACACATGTCTCCTTCATGGATTTGCATGATCATTTGTGGTTTTGTCACCTTCGCTGGAA
>BQNB010117470.1:0-21169 GCA_026074375.1 Tanacetum coccineum
ATAAGAGGGCATCGATTATGATGAAACTTATGCCTCAGTTGCTAGATTAGAATTTATTAGAATACTATTAGCTTATGCTTGCGCCTTAGATTTTAAGCTATTCTAAATGGACGTAAAAAGTGCATTCCTGAATGGTTTAATCAATGAGGAGGTACACGTGGCACAATTTCTGGGATTTATTGACTTTGAAAAACTAAATCTTGTTTATAAACTCAAGAAAGATTACATGGTCTTAAACAATAACCCAAAGTTTAGTATGATAGATTAAAAGCTTTTCTTACTAAACAAAAGTACAAAATGGGAATGGTAGATAACACACTTTTTACTAAGAAGAAAAGTTCAAATCTCATCATCGTTCAAATATATGTTGACGACATTATATTCAGATCGACTTGTCAAGACATGTGTGATGAATTTGCCAAAATCATGCATGACGAGTACGAGATGAGCATGATGGGTGAACTTTACTTCTTCCTTGGATTACAAATAAAACAAATGGAAGATGGAATTTTCTTTAACTAATCCAAATATATTATAGAATTGCTTAAGAAATTTAGCTTAGAAGATTCTAAACCATTGAAAACCCCTATGTCTTCAGATACTAAAATCACGAAAGACGAAGAGTGTGAGTCAGTAGATAGTACCAAGTATCAAGGCATGATAGGTAGTCTACTCTACCTAACGGCAAGTAGACCTGATATCATATTTAGTGTCTGCCTTTGTGCACGCTTCCAAGAGGATCCTAAAACCTCTCATCTTGAAGTGGTTAAGCGTATCTTCCGATACATTAAAGGAACTACGCACTTAGGACTATGCTATCCTAAGGAGTCCAACATAAAAACCATAGTATATGCCAACTCTAATCATGCGGGAGATTATGTGGACCGAATGAGCACTAGCGGTATTTGTACGTTCGTGGGATGTTGTTTAACATCTTAGTTCTCGAAGAAACAAACCGTTCTTGCAATATCCACTACCGAAGCCGAATACGTAAGCACCGGAAAGGCATGTCAACAAGCACTATGGATGAAACAAGCTCTCATATACTACTACATTTAACTCGACGACGTCCCGATCATGTACGACAATAAAGGCGCGATTGACTTTAACAAAAACTCGGTGCAACACTCGCGAACTAAACACATCAAAATTTGTCACCACTTTCTTCGTGATAATGTCCAGAAAGGACATATCTCTATCGAAAAAGTGTCATATGTAGACAATATCAGCGACATTCTCACTAAACCCCTTAAACATGGATCATTTAACTATCTACGTCTTGGTTTAGGAATGATGAAACATATTCCATAAATCGTTCTTCTTTTCTTCTAGTCTCGATTCTAGTCCATGTTCAAGTTTGTGTCGTGACAACTTAATTACTTCATCCGAAGTACTTTAAATATTTTTGATTCGCGAAATGCAAATTAAAACATCACTCCACCTCCACTGGAGGCGGCCCCCATATCAAGGGCAGCCCCCTGATTACATTAGGCGGCCCCCATATCGATATGGGACCGCCACCAGTCAGGACAATGGTCTGCATTCCTCATTCTGTTAAACAAAAAAACAAACACCCCCTTCTCTTAAAACCTACAACGACGAAACACATACATAACCTACCAAAAATCAAAATCGGACTAATTGACTCAAATTGAAGATCAAATCAACATCAACAATCAATCCTAACAGAATAAACATCATTAATTATAAGTCAATTCATCTATTTTCTTTCAAATTTGTGTCTAGGGTTCATGATGAACACAAAATCAAAAATTAGGGATTTTCATTTTTCTTTTGTTTGTGTGCAATAAGGACTATAATAACACAATGTATAACTAATATGCTTCCCATAGACATAGGATTTGCATAATTGAGTGTGTTTGTCAAAGTTTTTCATTCGCACAAAGACCTCAATTTTCTTTCAAAATCACTCACGTTGGGAACACCATAAAATGGTTTTAATGCATTGTTAATACACTCTAAAAGCGTTTTTGCACTTATGCACAATGATCTCATGAACATCATTCGAAATATTCAATTAATGAGAATTTTTGACATGTTTGGATGAGCAAAATTGAATTAAGAAGTGTTTGGGTTAACTCATAGGTTTTTGTTTTAGAGTCGAGTTAGCCGCAACTCCACATTCGTTGCATATAGGCACACACTAGGTATAAGTTATTGTTTATATTATGAGTTCATAATAATAAAATATGATAGTATTTCTTTCATTTAGGTAACAATGCCTCGTACAACTTTTGAAGATCACCAAAACACAAAAAGCTACATTCCAAAAATTTCAAATGAATACAACTCACATTTTACTCTTGCCAAACCGAAATTTTAAACCGTCAAGTCCAATTGCGAGATGAGCAACGTGGTGGAATAAGGTCAATCGGGAAAGGCATCAAGAATTTATTGAGGGGAAGAAGAAGAAGTGAGCAATTTGGAAAACTGCTAAAGATAATTTATTTATGACTAGTACTAATTACTTATTAATTATTACTCATTAGTTATGCTTTCGTACTTAAAATTATGGTTTATTTGGTAGGATTTTTAATAAGGAGCTTAGGCAACATGTTTTGCCTTGGATGATCATTCCATTTTATCATCCTAAACTGGTTTGCATGTGAATTGACACAATATGTTCTCTATTATACACTTATGTTATTATGCATGCTTACTTATTTCTTTAATGAGATGCCTATACTTGCTTTTCAAATAGAACTTAGATTAGCTAGCCTATGTATTTGAGATTTTGGAAGTATTAGATGATTCTTGAGGTAATAGGGTTGGCTGCAAAAGGAAAAACTTAAGGTAACATTTTCTACACAGGTTTAAAAATCTGGAAAAACTAGGAAAAATTTTTGTACCTCCAGGAAACAGCCCCCTTAAATTCATGGCGGCTCCCAAATATATCTAGGCCTGCCCCTTATTTAAGGGACCGCCATCAGGAGTTACAAGATTTTTCACTATGTTTCTCTTGATTTTCTGTGCAGCTAACTATCTCCCTTTCTATGCCCAACTAGAATTTTTGCATTTTGCTAAACCACTCTTGGAATCTCCTTTCTTAACCCTCATGCTTTACCTCATTAATCACACTCATCCTTGTTAAATAATCCCATTTACCAAGCTTATCTTCATCTTTACCATCACCCTCTTCATTTTTCATCTACTTCCATGGCTTCCACCCAAGCCTCCTCCTTTAATCCCTCTAAGAAAATCAAACTCGCTATCATTCCGCCTAGAAAACTCTTTGTCGATTTAACAAGTGAAGATGATAACACTACCACGCCTTCTCCTATAACAAAATCCTCATCTCCATCTCCACCAAATGCACCATCAAAAACTCCATCAACTAAAGATACATCATCTACCTTTGGCACTACTTCTTCCTCATTTGAGTCAAAACCTCATTCTTCACCTCTTTCCTATAATGACACACCTTCTCCTTAACCATCTAATCCCTTTCTTGATGATATCATGGATTCTCCTCCAAGACTTTCAAATCCACTTCCACTTTAAAGTCATCCATCTTTAGATATCACTCTCTCCTTGTCACCAATCACTCTTATTGATCACATTCTTGATACCCCTTCACCACCTTCACCACAACCACCACCTCAACCACCTCTCATAGGTCATTCTATTTACTTCAACATGAATGACTATCATGGGGTAAATTGTATATGTTGTTTTTAAAACCGAAATCTTATTTTTTTTCCCTTAGGGATGAGATGAATTTAATGTTTGCTTACCTTGAGTATCTTCTTACTTCCGTCATTGCATTACCTTCTTCACATCATCCTTAAAACATCTTCAATGCTTCTAAATAAAGATTCACCCAAGCTTTTGCTCAAAGCCATTATCTATGACTTAAGAATCATCTAGGCTTTATGTAGTACTTAGAACGTTATTATGATTATGTCCTCTTTTTTAGATCTAGTCTTGTAGTATTCATACTTTCATGTATGAATTCACTTTAATCAATTATGAATGAATGGTTCTTTATTAATATGGATGACATGTATGAATTATGTTTTAGATAGCTATTTCTTCTCTATCTCTATTATTAGCCTTGTATATATTTGTCGAGATATTGCTACTTGTTCAAAATGTTTCTTGCACTTGTATTTCTAACTTGGTTTTGTAGCAAAATACCATAAGCTCGATCCCTTGGTGCCTCAAACGAGGGGGGCATACATCAAGGGAGAGACTTGGCATCGTCGATTTCTTTCTTCTCTACTCGACGATCAACCTTTTTGGATTCGATAAAAAGGGGAGAAATAGATTAAAACTCATTAATAACTTATTTTTATTTAAAATGAGTTTGTCATCATCAAAAAGGGGAGATTTGTTTAAACAAATAATTCCCTAAAAATTATGTATTTATATTTTTCGACTCCTCTACGTTTTAAAGATGAAAAAATGTAAAAATGTCTACGACAAAAATAAACGTTTATGTGTTATTAATCGTAACTTTCCATTTCGTCGTAAATCACTTAAGGTATGAATAAACAAATAATTAAACATGATTAGTGATCAAGAAAATATTTTTTTCTTAACCATTACATTTCTATAAAAATATTTTTACAAAAATAAAAATATACAAAATATTTTTTAATATAAAAGAAATGATTTATTTAATTATAAAAATTTGAAACTAGTTTTCCCCCCAAGACAGAAGGTTCTACACTAGTTTTAACCTCCCTCACTAAAAGACAAAAATGGAAGCGTCTACCTAAAAGCCGCCCCTTGATAGGCATGACGGCCCCTAGATATATCTGGGACCGCCGGGAGCGCCGCCAGGAGACGTTGCCATTTGCTGGCTATAAATACTACATTATTCCCTGCAGATTTTCATACCTCTTAGCATGAATTTTTCGGATCTCTTTCTCTCAATAAAACCTTCTTTCTCTCTCTAAATCTCTTGATCACTAACATAGTTTAATCTTGTTTTAAGTGATCCAATCTTATCTTCTTTCTTCTTCTATCAAGTGCAAGAGAAGAACACTCATATTCGCTAAGAAACGAAGTGTTGACATAGTGAAATCTCGAGTCGGATACTCGGGGAGTAGAGTAGGGCAAAGAAGAGCTTCGTAGTTGAACCACTATAAATCTCGGTGTTGTGGTTTGATTGTTCTATCTTTTACCTTTTATCTTTTACTTATTCTTTATATTTATTGTTTGTCTTGTGATTGGGTTGCAAGAGGTTAGATACATTGGTTGTTCATATTGTGAGTTGATCTTGCATATATTCGAATCTAGTGTTTTTTAAGAAAAGTTTTCTAAAATGCCAATTAACTGGTAAACTATTCAACCCCCCATTCTAGTTTTCACATATATATAAGTACTATTTTATCCTAAGTGTTATTTATATTTATATAGCCATATTTATTTTCCCATGCATTATGTTGCAGCATGTTTACTTTGCATTGCACGCATCCTACATCATTTCATATAAAGGATATTTATAAAAACTGTTGCTTGTGCAGTGCTATGGCTGCTCCAGATTCTCCCACTAATACTCTTGCTATTTCTTATTTATTATCTCCTAATCATTCTGAGTCCGAGCCATCATAGAGACCTTCATCACTAGATTCACATGAGACTGCTGTTGCTCAATGGAGAACAAGAGTTGCAGCATGTCCACCATCATCTGATCCATCATTATTACCATCTTCTACATCCATTCCATCTATAGATATTGCTGCCATTTCCATCATACCTGCTCTATCTACAAAGTTTACGGCTACACCTTATGTTTTATATACTACACCCGTTCATGCTACTTCTACTCATGTTATCAGCACCATACCTTCTCAGACTTCATTAGTTGGGCCGTCTCGCAAGAGATGTAGGTCCCTCGTTACTTCAGTGACCACAGCAACACACACCCATAACTTTAGCACCAGCGCGTGCTGACCTTTTACTGATTCGCAAGAGGTTTAGAGATTTAGTTTTTGATTATGAGGCTAGTATAGAGGCCGATGCTAAGGCCGATAGTGAGGCCAATGGTAAGATCGGCAGTGAGGCTGGTGTTAGGACTAATGTTGAGGATGAGGCATATACTAAGGATTATGATACACATATTAGGACATATATTGTGGTAGATGTCGAGGCTCATGCTCAAATAGGTGTTGAGGCTGAGATTGAGGTGATGCGAAAGAGGGTAGGGGAAACAATTAAGATTGGTGTTGATGTTAGTTCAACCGCCTGAGCCCGTTACTCTAGCTGTCTTCCCGTGTCGACCATTGTCGTGAGACTAGTAGAGCACTGTGATCATACAAGGTATGTGTACATTTGTTAACCTAGAGATGCCCACTCAGAGGTTGGAGGAGATCGAGGAGGAGCTGAGGGTTCAGAGAGAGAGGGCAGAGGTTGCTGAGACAGAGAGGATTACTCTGCATGCTAGGGTTAGATCATTGAAGGTCGTTGAGACATGGCTTCGTGGCATAGTGAGGGATGAGAGAGAGGCTCGTGCTAGGATTGAGTGCCAATTAGGTTTGGTTCAGGAGGAGCTAGAGAGTCTTAGGGACTCGAGGATTTCATGATCAGTCATCACTGATTCCGTCCATAGATCTGATGCTTCATTAGTTAGGTATTGACTTGTATAAGATATTAGTAGTATTAGGAAACTATGTAGTCTTTCGGGAAAGCGACGTAACCAACTAACTATCAATGATATGAAGATTATTTAGCTATTATTATCCTCTTTTGATTCTTTGCGTATTGAGCTTTCATTTATATACTATAAACACGTCGTGCTCTTAATAAAACTTCCTATAGAAACATTCATCGTGAGCATTAAAATTCCATCTGTCGTTTATGAGGACCATTACTCGCACAACATCTTACCATACTTTATATTCACGTGATTTAATACTACGTCTATTACCCGATCTAGAATGACGCTAGAAGCTATTTGGATGTATCATGCGAACTATTATAGTATAGTCTTATAAATAAAGTTTCTGTCATTTTAAAAACACTAGGACAGGAAATAAGCACACTATTAAGCCTGAAATAAGCTCAAAAAGCACAGCAATACTAACCTTGAATTAGTACTGCTAGGCTAAACATGAAAATCCCAATAAGCTATACACAAGTAATAAGCTAGACCTAATAAGCTTAAGTGACCAAATTTTAGCACACAAAATAAGTTGATAAGCTATATTAAACCTCAAAACAGTTTGCTCAACTTTTTGACTTAAAAGGGATATGCAGCTTTTACACAACTTTTAACACACAAATAAGCTTCAAAAAGCTTAAGCCAAAGCTTAAAAGCTAAAAACAGATGAAGTTGTTGTCTAATAAGCTTATGTAATCAAAATCAGGCCATAAATCAAGCTTAAACTTATCTAATTTTTCTAATGAAAACTACCTTTTAGACTATGAAAGTAAACATGAAACTTGGACAGATTTGAACCAAAACAAAATCCATAAATGCTCACTTAACCAATTCAATACAACTGCATTATTAGGCTAAATCAAGCATGAAAATGACAACAACAAGCTACAAATCAAAATTTAAATCAAATAAGCTAAAATCGAGACTTTATCACCACAGATTCAAACCATGGTTACTCAAAACCTAAAATTGAACATTAAAACTTTGAAAACTAATTGCAACTGACTTTTAGACTTAATTTAAGCTTATTGAAAAAGATTTAATAACCAAGAACAGACTACAACCTGGTTTGACCCATTTTAAACCTTATCCCAAGCTCTCCTTTAAAACTTATGGAACTTATTTTATGCTCACTCAGACCTAGATAAGCTTAGATTTCTGAAAACAAATAGAGTTCAAAGCTTATTAAACATTATTAAGAAAAAAGTTTAGACAATTAAGCACCAATTAATGAGCTACACTAATAAGCTTATTTTTGGTTTTTCTTATCAGTTTTTATGAAAACTAAACTAAACTTCAAAACAAAACATAAAACTCTTAATATGAGAACAAATAAGCCAAATGAAAATAGAATAAGCACAAATTAGTAATGAATAAGCAGAATTAAGCAGATTATAAGCAAAACAATTATTTAAGCTAAAAATGAGAAAAGAGAAGATATACCTTGATTCTAGTTAAACAAGATCAAAAATTGCTCTTAAGAGCTTATTCTACAAGCTTCAGCTTATCAGAGATAAGCTGGTAAGGTCTATAAGCCCATCCATAATTGGCTTATCTTCTAGAATTTAAGCTGAGGTAATTTGTGGTGAGTTTTGAGGTGAAATGCAAACTCAGTTAAGCTTTAAGGGCTTAACTGAGTTCTAGCTAGTTTAAGAAGTTAAAAGAGCTTATTGAGGCTTATTAAATCACACAAATAATCATAAGCTAAATTGCATTTTAAAGTAAAACAGTACCCAAAGTTTAAAAGGTAAAATTGTACTTTTATTAATAATAAAGAGTTACAAGCTTGAAAAGAAATTACAATAAGAAAAAGGTTTACAATAAGCTAATAAGAATTAAAATAAGCCAAAACTAGACATCCTTGTGTGTGTGAAGAGCTCTTCTTATACAGTGATGAGGGGAAGGTTCTAGGACCCTAGCACGCTCCTCAACTACCTATCCTGGCCCTTTAATCTTGATTATTCTCCAAGCAATAAATCTTAGCCCTTGATTTGAGTGCCACATCCCTTTCAATCAATGATTGGCATGGATTACCAACGTGGACTGACAAGAATGTCATTGCGTGTGTCATTGAGCTTCTAGAAAGGTTAATAATCATTTAAGCATGGTTAAATTGGTGTCAGGGTGAATTTTAGGACGAAGGGTGAACAGTGAATATGGTTTTGGGCGCGTTTTTATGTTTGACCAATGATATGACTTGGGTGTTGACCTGTTTCTTATAATTTGATTTGGGGTAGGTTAAAAGTTTGGGCTTGGGTTATTATTTTGGGCCGGGAAGGGTTATAAGGTTAAATGAATAACGGGGGTTAAGGTTTATGGTAGCTAAGGACTAATGGTGTAATACAATAAGGACTAATGTTGTAAGTATCCAAGGACTAGCAGTGTAAGTATCCAAGGACTAACGGTGTAATTGTTTTAGGGTTTCTTTTAGGTTAAAGGATTAATAGGATTGGCTTTGGTTAAGACTCAAGATAAATTCGCCTTCGGCTTCGATTTCTTGTACTCTTTCCATCCTCGCACTCGGTTTTGTCTGTTTTGCTTTTTTTTGTCCTTTTGTGCAATATCCGTTACCTGCAAGACACAATTCACAATACAAACGAATACAATGCATTTCTATGTATTAATTGGTCATTATTGGTCTTTTTAGCTCGTTTTATTAGGTAAAAGGTATGTGTATTTAAACACATACCAAAAATCCCCCATACTAAGCTATTTTCGTATCCTCACGCAATGTCATAAATATAAACTTAGAAAACCAAAAATTTCAACCTCCTAGACTAATTACTTAGAAAAGTAGCTAAGTGTTCATCTAGGGGATTAAGAAATCATTAGTTTTGAAAAGCCCCCCGTTTAACCATTTTTATGCATTTATTATTTATACATTCATAACATAACTTCACAGAACAGAGAAACAATAAAAGGATAAATTCATCGTTCTTGATTTTTCACCCACCCCAAAACCAAGCTTAAAAATGAAATCATTGTTAAATACAAGTTAAGATGCTAACACTACTTGTGGAAAACTAGAAGGGGGGTTGAATAGTTTACCGCTTTTTAATTAAAGGTTTTGAAGTGTTTGTAAAAAAATATAGATTTTAATTTATGTGAATTCAACACTTGCACAATATGAACAATATATTTATCTAAACAATTGATTTGATAGTATGAGGAGATAATGTAAGACAAGAGATAAGAGTAAGAACAATCAAACCACAACGCGAGGATTTATAGTGGTTCGGTAACGAAGCACCTCTTCGCCATACTCTACTCCCCGAGCACCAACCTCGAGAGTTTTCTTTACTATGTCAACAATTTCCCTTATGAGGGAGAAAACCGTACACAACATTGCTTATACCGATTTACGACACAAAGCTAAATGTCAAGTTCTAATCTTAGCTAGAACCAATCTATCACAATACAACTTCACGACTTCACAACTTCACAACTTCTTCACAATTTCAAGACTTCCTCACAACATCACGACTTCACTTCACCACACTACTTATGCCACAACTAACTAACACTACTTGGTAAGATCACCACTATCTATCTATACTTACAAAGATCGCCAAGATCTAGCTACTACACATAAATACAAGATATATAAAAGATTTACAAGTTATGATATGAATGCAATAAGATTGCAACAACACACAAAGGTGTAATACTTCTTCACTTGAGGATGGAAGTATTCTTCTCTTGCACTTGAGGAATTGAGCTTGGATTACTTGGAAACAAAGCTTTATGATTAAATGATCAAAGGATTTTGATGAGATGTGTGGGTTGTTTTAGAACAGAAAGAATGAGTGCAAAAGGTGAGAAAATTGTGAGGAAAAGTCCAGTATTTATAGGACAAATTGGGGGAGCGTCTACCTAGGGGCGGTCCCCTTAAATAGGTGGGCGGTCCCCTTAATTTTAAGGGGGCCGGCCGTGTATTTAAGGGGGCCGCCCAAGACTAGGGCTTCCCCAATTTGTCTTTTGTGTAGGGGGAATTTTCTGGAACTTTTCTAGCCGTTTTAGGTCCGAAAATTTGAATTTCAAAATGTTTATTTTGAATAAAACATTTCTTTTAATTGTAGAAAATGTTTTGTAATGTTTATAAAATGTTTACAACATTTTATAAAAGTGTGAGGTTGAATAAAAATTTCCTTTGATCATAAAATGCATTAAGCATTTATTTATTCATACCTTTAAGTGATGTATTTGTTGAAATGAGAATTTACTACTAATTACTTGTTTACGTTTAATTTTACGTTGAACGTTTTTATATTTTGTGATTATCAAAACGTAAAGATGTGAAAAAATATTAGTAATGTTTTTAGGCATTATATTTTATCAACAATCTCCCCCTTTTTGATGATTACAAAATTTAAACTCATTAAATGTAAAATTATTTTTAAACAAGTATTTAGTGAGTTTCATGTCATTTCTCCCCCTTTTTGTAGAATAAAAAAAGACATCGTCGAGAATTGCTAGTTAAATCGACGAAATAAATGCTCCCCCTTGATGTGTGCTCCCCCTCGTTCGAGGGCACCAAGGAATCGAGCTATGGTTTCTTGGCTACAAAAACGAGTTAGAACAATACAAATATTTCTAACATGTAGCAAGAAGGAAAAATATGGCATACTAGTAATGCAACCAACAATAATCATCCATTGAAGTGAAATAGTGTGTGAACCACACTCAAGCATACATAAATAGAAAAACAAATATGCTTTAGAAGCATATTAATACATAAAGAAAAATCCTAAATAGCCATAGAAGGATTTTGACTTGCTTGCGATACAAAAGGATTTGACGATTATTTGAAGGCATATTACGAGATTAGTTAGTTGGAGAGTTTGGAGCGAAGGTGGTTGTGGAAGGGTAATCTCTTTGAACTCTAGGTGGTGGATGAGGTCAAGTGAGGAGGAATTCAATCCAATTGATATCCTCACTTAAAGCAAGGAATTATTATTAGGTGAAGATGAAACAAGGGCAATACCCAACATTAGTTTTAACTTGGTTGATGTTGAGGGTGTGTGGTAAGTATAGAGAGTAAGGTGATGAGGGAATGTTGTTTTGTTATTGAGTGAGATGTATGGCTAAGAGGTTAGATAGGTCTTGTAGTTGATTAATGTCATCAACTAGGCTTTCTCTACTTGAAGATAAAGGTGGTGTGTGTTGAGTTTGGTTGTTACTTTGAGGTGGAGCTTGAGTGTGAGCAATATGTAAGATGATGGGTGAGATGGGAAGTGGAGGATGTGAGACAACTTGTGGTGATGTAGGAATGTCCTTAATGTAAGGATTTGGTAATGCTTGATTGGGGTGATTGTTTTCTTAAGATGGTTCATGATGAGGAGTGAGTGGTTTTGGTATTTGTGAAGTTGTATTAAGCACATTTGATGTGTTGCAAAGGTTTGATTTCTTCCTCCAAATAGGTTTCACACTTATTTTGGCAACCCTTGATGGTTTGGATGTGGGTTTGTTAAGAGATGTCATTGGTGGGGATGATTGTGATGATGATGAATGAGGATGTATTTATAGTGGGGGAAAGGTTTAGATTATGACAAATGAACATTCAAAGGATTAAATCCAAGAAATGTTTATGAATTTAGGGAAATAGTAGCTCAGTCTAGAGGGTGTTTGGTTAAAAAGAAAAGAAAAATACTGTTTTCCCCATGTTTGCCTAGGCCGGTCCCCTTAATTAAGGGCCGGTCCCCTTAAAATTAAGGGGGCCGCCCTTTATGAATTAAGGGGGCCGCCTACTGGGATTTCCCAAATTTCCCAAAATTTGATTTTTCTCAAATTTTTTTGTGAGGGTTTCTATTTTGGTGGTTAATTTGCAGCAAGTCCATCCTTTTATAGCAATTAAGGTTTTTAGCACATAGCATTTAAGCATTCAAAATTCTATATATATATGACAACATGTAGGACAAAACTATTTCACATAATTTTAGCATATACTCATATATGAATTGAGAACCAAAAAAAATGAAGAACATATATAAAATAGTAACAAGATATGATGCACAAAGAATTTTTCTTGTCAAGAGGGCTAAGTTAAGAATGAACTAAACTTATGTGCAAGTACTAGTGTGTGCCTAAATGCGACAAATGTGGAGTAGCGATTATTTCGACACTAAGACATGCAAAACCTAAGAAATAATCCAAATGCTCCTTGATTTAATTTTGTTCAACCAAGATTGTCGAAAAATATATATTAGATTATATACTTTTCACAACAAGTAAGGCAATCATTGTGCATATGTGAAAAATGTTTTTAGCATATCTTAACAATATATGAAACTTGATTTTTATGTGCTCCTAGTTGTGAGAAGAACTTTTTAGAAAATAATAGATTGGGATTATTGTATATATGTATAATGAGATATGCATTGAGATAGAAGAATTAGTAGAAGTTTGTTTATAAACTTTTCTCAATCTTGTGTTTTTGTGTGAAATAGAAGCCTAGACTCAGAAAAAAAAATTGCCAGTGGGTGGTCCCCTTAAAGTCTGGGCGGTCAGCTTAAAATTAAGGGGCCCGCCATATGTTTGAAAAAATTTCTCAGGATTTTGTCAAACAATTTTTTTTATTATGCCAAAAACTTAATCGATTTGTTCTATCATTCCTAGGCCTGGACGTAAGTAGTTAAATGGATCACGTTTAAGTGGTTTAGTTAGGATATCGGCAAAGTTGTCTTCCGATGTGACCTTTTCTATAGAGATGTTTCCTTTTTGAACATTATCGCGAAGGAAGTGATGACGAATCTCAATGTGTTTTGTTCGTGAGTGTTGAACGGGATTCTTACTTAAGTCTATAGCCCCTTTGTTATCACACCTTATTGGAATGTCGTCTAACCTAACGCCATAGTCTATGAGAGCTTGCTTCATCCATAGAGCTTGTTGACATGCCTTTCCGGCGCTTACGTATTCCGCTTTGGTTGTGAAGATGGCAAGAGCGGTTTGCTTATTTGAAAACCACGATGTTAGACAACATCTCATAACGTGCAAACACCACTAGTGCTCTTGCGATCCACGTAATCTCCCGCATGATCCGAATCCGCATACACTATTGTTTCTATGCCGGATCCCTTAGGATACCATAATCCTAAATGCGTAGTGCCTTTAATGTATCGAAAGATACGTTTAATCGCTTCTAGGTGAGAGGTTTTAGGATCCTCTTGAAAGCGGGCACAAAGGCAAACACTAAACCTGATATCGGGTCTACTTGCCGTTAAGTATAATAAACTACCTATCATGCCTCAATATTTGGTATTATCTACGGACTCACCTTCTTCGTCTCTCGTGAGTTTGGTTTCCGTAGACATAGGGGTCTTTATTGGCTTAGAGTCTTATAGTCCAAATTTCTTAAGTATTTCCTTAATATATTTTGATTGATTAAAAAATATTCCATCATATAATTGTTTTATTTGTAATCCTAAGAAGAAATTTATTTCCCCCATCATACTTATTTCAAACTCATCATGCATGATCTTGGCAAAGTCATCACACATTTCTTGACAAGTTGATCCGAATATAATGTCATCAACATATATTTAGACAATAATGAGATTGGAGTCTTTCTTTTTAGTGAAGAGTGTGTTATCTACCATTCCCATGGAGTAATTATGTTTAATAAGAAAGGCTTTTAATCGATCATACCAAGCTTTTGGGGCTTGTTTTAGACCATAAAGAGCTTTCTTAAGTTTGTAGACATAATTAAATTTTGCGAAGTCAATGAATCCCGGAGGTTGTGCCACGTAAACCTCCTCATTGATAAAACCGTTAAGGAATGCACTCTTCACATCCATTTGGTATAACTTAAAGTCTAGTGCGCAAGCATAAGCTAAAAGTATTCTTATGGACTCTAGTCTAGCTACGGGTGCATATGTTTCGTCGTAATCAATTCCTTCTTGTTGATTATATCCTTGGGCGACTAACCTAGCTTTGTTTCTAGTTACGACGCCATTTTCATCGAGTTTATTTCTATATACCCATTTTGTTCCTATAATGGTCATATCCATGGGATTTGGGACTAGTTCCCAAACATCATTTGTTTTGAATTGGTTTAGTTCCTCTTGCATGGCCATTACCCAATTTTCATCTTTTAATGCCTCATTTATATTTTTAGGTTCTATTGTCGAAATAAAGCAAAAGAAATTGCTTTTGTCTTGAGCTTGCGACCTAAGAGTTCTTTGATTTAGATTACCAATAACGTTTTCTAGGGGATGAGTTTTAGATTCTTTAATATTTACAATTTGATTATTTTCTAATGAAATGTCTTCAAGATTATTGCCTATGGGTTTTGTTTTACTAACCTCAATAGCTTCTTCTTCGACTAGCTCATCATCTTCTAATGGTGATGTTTTAGGCGGGGGAGGAGTTTCATCGAAAGTTACATTCAACGACTCTTCAACTTTCATTGTTTGTTTGTTAAGTATTATGTAAGCTTTACTATTTTGCGAATATCCTAGGAAAACACCTTCGTATGACTTAGGGTCGAACTTGGTGAGGTAATCCTTTGTATTAAGAACAAAGCATTTACTTCCGAATACTCTAAAATAGTTAAGGTTTGGTTTCCTACCTCTTAACAACTCGTATGGAGTTTTTCCTAAAATACGTCTAATGGAAACTCTATTAATTATATAGGTTGATGTATCGACCGCATTACACCAAAATTTTTGAGGAATGGATTGTTCGTTTAACATGGTTCTACTCATTTCTTGTAGAGTGCGATTTTTCCTTTCTACTACCCCATTTGATTGTGGAGTACGAGGAGCGGAAAAATTATGTGATATCCCATTTAAATCAACAAATAGTTTTCGAATTGTACTTCATTATAAATTTTCACGTCCATGATCAGTTCTTCATTGATAAAATGGAACATCCTAATTTGTATTTTTGGATTATTTTGATCTAAATATTTGAATTTTTCGAGGCTTCGGTTTTATTTGCTAAAAATCTAGTCCATGTGAATCGAGAATAGTCATCTACGATTACTAAGGTATAACGATTCCCTTCATAGCTTCGTATGGCGGAAGGGCCCCAAACAATCCATGTGAAGTAGTTCTAAGCATCTAGTTGTTGTAAACTATTATTTTTTAGCATTTGTGACTTTGTATGAGCATGCTTTCAATTTTTCAAGCATCACAAAAATGGTTGTATTTAAGTGTTTGGGTAGTTTCTAACTAATTTCTGTAGATGATAATGGACTTGAATTAGTTGCATATTAGTGTGACCTAATCTCCTATGCCATAGTGTTGGAGTTTTGTTCTATCTAATGTTGCAAGGCATATTTTGTCTTCCGGTTTATTTCCTAGTTTCATTACATATATTCCTCTTTTCCTAATTCCTTTACCTTATAAACCTTTTCGTCTTTGATTATTTCGCTATCGTGTTCGGTAAATATTACTTTGCATTTGTTATCACATATTTGACCTACACTAAGCAAGTTATATGTTAAGTTATCTACGTGCTCATAATTTTCAATTATTAGGGAGTCTTGAGAGATCGTACCTTTGCCTATGATTTTACCGCGCAAGTTGCTCCCAAAGATTACGTTTCCTCCGTTGTATGCTTTGTATGAAGAGAACAACTTTTGATTACCGGTCATGTGTTTTGAGCATCCACTATCTTTAATCCACTCATCGGGTTCCAAGTTTACTCCTAAGCATATTTCATCGGGCGCTTGAGCTAAATGGCAAGTTTCATCTTTAGTCTTTCCCACTTCATCTTCTCCATTGTCACTCCATGCTCCTCCAATAAATGCTCTTTGATCGTTGTTCTTTGGAGGCTTTGAACATTCTCCAATGAGGTGATTTGGATCACCACATCTAAAACATTTTCTTTCATTTTTACCATAACCATCATTACTACTTCTTTGGAATGTTTTTCTATCGACTCGTGGTTGTCTTACAAATCTTCCTCGTCTCTTGAAGAATTTCTTGAATTCTTTTATGGCCATAACATACTCTTCGTCTTCACTATCGGAGCTTGAGCTATCTTCATCACTTACTTCCTTTTTCACATTTAACGCAAGAGATCTACTTTGTTCTTTCTTTCCTTTGACCGTTTCGAAGTCTTTCTTTATTACCTCTTCATAGACTTTCAAGTTTCCAATAAGTTCGTCAAGAGGTAAGGTTGTTAGATTCTTTGATTCTTCAATCGCCATGACTTTCGCGTGCCATTTTGGATGTAATGCCCTAAGAAATTTTCTAACATAATTCTTGCTAGAAAAACCTTCATCAAGTGTTTTTAGACTAGTAATAACAGTGTTAAATTTAGCAAAGGCATTATCTATTGAATCCTCTTCCGGAATCGTAAATTGTTCATATTGTTGAACAAGAAGATCTATTTAGTTAGCTTTAACTTGATTATTACCTTGATGTGTGATTAGCAAAGTATCCCAAATTTCTTTTGCGGTTTGACACATAAAAATTCTTTCGTATTCTTTACGTGGCAAAGCATTATAAATTACCATTTTAGCTTCATTATTTTTTGCAAGTTTCTTTTTAAGATCATCATTTTGTTTATGAAAAGGTACAACTTCATCCTTTTTAGTTTCGGGATTATTTTGAATAGGAGGAAAATCACCATCGGTAATAACATGCCAAAGATCTAGATCTTTTGACTTCACATAAGTTTTAAATCTATTTTTCCAATAAATAAATCCATCACTTTCAAATAGTGGTGGTCTTTGCATAGATTGCCCTTCTAAATATTTTTCCGATTCCATAGATCGATTCAAGTTTTAAAATACAATTTATTTTAAAAATCTTGTTTAGCGTGGCTCTTGATAGCAAATGTGGAAAACTAAAAGGGGGATCGAATAGTTTACCGCTTTTTTTTAATTAAAGGTTTTGAAGTGTTTGAAAAAAAATTCTAGATTTGAATTTATGTGAACTCAACACTTGTACAATATGAATGATATATTTATCAAAACAATTGATATGATAGTATGAGGAGATAATGTAAGACAAGAGATAAGAGTAAGAACAATTAAACCACAACGCGAGGATTTATAGTGGTTCGGTAACGAAACACCTCTTCGCCCTACTCCACTCCCCGAGCACCTATCTCGAGAGTTTTCTTCACTATGTCAACAAGCTCCCTTATAGCGGAGAAAACCTTACACAACGTTGCTTACACCGATTTACGACACAAAGCTAAATGTCGAGTTCTAATCATAGCTAGAACCAATCTATCACAACACAACTTCACGACTTCACAACTTCACAACTTCTTCACAACTTCAAGACTTCCTCACAACTTTACGACTTCACTTTACCACACTACTTATGCCACAACCAACTAACACTACTTGGTAAGATCACCACGATTTATCTATACTTACAAAGATCGCCAAGATCTAGCTACTACACTTAAATACAAGATATACACAAGATTTACAAGTTATGATATGGATGCAATAAGACTGCAACAACACACAAAGGTGTAATACTTCTTCACTTGAGGATGGAAGTATTCTTCTCTTGCACTTGAGGAATTAAGCTTGGATCACTTGGAAGCAAAGCTTTATGATTAAATGATCAAATGATTTTGATGAAATGTGTGGGCTGTTTTAGAACAGAAAGAATGAGTGCAAAAGGTGAGAAAATTGTGGGGAAAAGTCCAGTATTTATAGGACAAACTGGGAGAGCTTCTACCTAGGGCCGGTCCCCTTAAATAGGTAGGCGGTCCCCTTAATTTTAAGGGGGCCAGCCGTGTATTTAAGGGGGTCGCCCTAGACTGGGGCTTCCCCAGTTTGTCTTTTGTGTAGGGGGAATTTTCTTGAACTTTTCTAGCCGTTTTAGGTCCGAAAATTTAAATTTTAAATGTTTATTTTGAATAAAACATTTCTTTTAATTGTAGAAAATGTTTTGTAATGTTTATAATGTTTACAACATTTTATAAAAGTGTGAGGTTGAATAAAAATTTCCTTTGATCATAAACTACATTAAGCATTTATTTATTCATACCTTTAAGTGATGTATTTGTTGAAATGAGAATTTACTACTAATTACTTGTTTACGTTGAACGTTTTTATATTTTGTGATTATCAAAACGTAAAGATGTGAAAAAATATTAGTAATGTTTGTAGGCGTTATATTTTTATCAACACATGTAAAACCTTGATATATTTCAACACCCTCTCTCAAGTTGTTGATAATCAAAAGCACAAAACGAATATCAAATTCAAACAAACAAAGCGGAAGCTTTATTCAAATACTAAACCAAATTACAAAATCAAATTCAAAGACAAATTCTAATTCAAAGATACCAAACACAAATTCAAAAGGTACAAAGAAAACTAATGACATTGGCCTCTATTTATAGGCAATCAATGACCAAAACACCAAATCGATCTTCAAATTCAAAATATCAAATTCAAATTCTAATGAATCACTTATTTGATAAGTATTACGGTCCAACTTCAAACTTATTATCCGTATCAAACAAATTCAAGTTAATAAATAACTTGACTAACGGGTTCTAATAATTCAAACGCCCCAAATATGATACGAATACTAATTCTAATGACCCACTTATATAATAAGAATTACGGTCCAAATTCAAATACCAAACAAACGAGCCCAAATCTAGTGGCTTCACCGTAACCGATTATTCCAAAAAAAATCCAAACAAATTCCAATTTTAATACAAAAGTCAAATTCAAAGACAAAAAACCAAATTACCCACGATTGCTTCAAATTCCCAATTGCTTCAATATCTATTGTGAAGACCAATCACCCAATCTCATATACGAACAAAATACAATATCCAAAGTTTCTCAGTGATTTTCCCTCCAACTAACAATTGATCAAATCTTAAAACAAAGACAATCAGACGTCAATTCGAACAAACCGAAAGCGAACAAATTTTCTTCTTCTTCTTCATCTTCATGGCTAAACAAACTTGGCTCTGATACCACTTGTTGATAATCAAAAGCACAAAGCAAATAACAAATTCGAATAAACGAAGCAGAAACTTTATTCAAATACCAAACCAAATTACAAAATCAAATTCAAAGACAAATTCTAATTCAAAGATACTAAACACAGATTCAAAAGGTACAAAGAAAACTATGACATTGGCCTCTATTTATAGGCAACCAATGACCCAAAAATTACAAAATCCTAAACCGCCGTAAATTAAGAAATATACTCAAAAACTAAATACCAAATTTACCAAAATCCCCTTAGAGTTTAAGTCACTTTTTTAACACAAGTTTTTCTACTTTAAACATGTCCAGTAAACCAAGTTTCTCACAAAGAGTTTTATGTTGCTCAATATCCAAAGCCTTAGTAAAAACATCAGCAATTTGCTGAGTAGTATGAATTTTTTCAGTCTTAATAACTCCACTTGCAACTTTTTCCCTTACCAGGTGAACATTTATTTCAAAATGTTTTGATTTTTCATGAAACACTGGGTTTACAGTAATCTGCAATGCAGAACTATTGTTACAATATAAGACAACAGGCAACAAACCTTTAACACCCATGTCACCCAACAGATTAGACAACCAAATAACTTCACAAGTTGCATAAGTCATGCTTCTATACTCAGCCTCAGCAGATGACCTTGATAAAGTAGATTGTTTTTTACCTTTTCAGGTCACCAAAGATTCACCCAGAAATACACAATAACTAGAAACAAATTTTCTGGTTGCATGACATCTTGCCCAATCAGAATTAGCATATGCTCTTAACTTAAGTTTCCTATTTTTAATAATTTGAATACCGCTGCTTGGAGAGCCCTTAAGATATCTTAAAACTCTTAAGGCAACATCTAAATGAAACTCAAGAGGAGCATGCATAAACTAACTCAAACAATAAACAACATAGGAAATATCAGGTCTAGTGCTAGTAAGATATATCAATTTCCCTATCAGCTTTTGATAATTTCCAATATCACTTAACAATTTATCATCATCAGACTCAATGTGATTCAGAGTAGTATTTTTAGGTAAAGGGATATCAACATGTTTAGCAGCAAACAATCCATAATCATACAAAAGCTTAAGACAGTATTTTCTTTGAATAAGACAGATACCATCAGCATTATCCAATACCTTAATACCAAGAAAATATTTTAATTTTTCCAAGTCTTTAATTTGAAATTTAGACTTAAGAAATGCTTTAAATTTTTCTATTTCAAACAAATTATTCCCAGTTATCACAATGTCATCAAAATACACAAGCAAAGCAACAAACACATCACTAGAATTCTTAGTAAACAATGAATATTCAAATTTGGACTGCACAAATCCATTTTCAATAAAGGCCATAGTTAATTTTGCATTCTATTATCTAGGAGCTTGCTTTAAGCCATATAGAAGTTTATTTAACTTGCACACTTTTCCTTGTTGATTATCAAAACCAGGAGGTAAGGTCATATAAACATCCTCGGTTAAGTCCCCATATAAGAAAACATTATTAATGTCAAGCTGAAAAAGATCTTGTCACACCTTAAAAATATCATAGCGGAAAGGTAATTCAGGGGTGCGTGACTTCATAATACATAAGCACAATACAAAGAGAACGACCTCTAAATGAGTCG